>VNJW01015307.1:0-40083 GCA_008042615.1 Drosophila auraria | reverse complement strand
GGCAGCTATATGATATAGTTGTCCGATCCTAATGAAATTAAAACCGTAATTCTAGAACTATAAAAAACGACTATATCTCGAAATTTATATATATATATTCGTTGAAAAACAGAGAAATTAAAAATTTTTGTACATTAATTTCGCCATCATTCCTATGGCAGCTATAGGATATAGTGGTCCGATTTCTACCATTCCGACATATATACTGCGTGCTAAAGAAATAATACTATGCTGAAAATTTCAGCCCGATAGCTCAAAAACTGAGAGACTAGTTCGCGTAGAAACCGACAGACGGACAGACAGACGGACAGACAGACGGACAGACAGACGGACAGACAGACAGACGGACATGGCTAGATCGACTCGGCTGGTGATGCTGATCAAGAATATATATACTTTATGGGGTCGGAGATGCCTCCTTCACTGCGTTGCAAATATCATGGCAAAATTATAATACCCTCTGCAAGGGTATAAAAACAAAGCTAGGGTAATTCAAAATAAATGCTGAAGTGACACCAAAACGTTCTTGAATTTTTCTCGAAGCTATCAGGTTCCATTTCGGGCTATTCTTTGAGATATATGAGACTTATAGGTCTTAGAGGAGGTTTTGAAAATTAAAAAAGTATTAATTTGTTGGTTGATCGTTAAATAAAAGATGAAATGAAAAACAAAGCTAGGGTAATTCACAAAAAATGCTGAACTGACTCCAGAACGTTCTTGAATTTTTCTCTAAGATATCAGGTTTCTTTTGGGGTTTTAATATGTTTCAAATTATATAATGAGTTCATTTTCATTACAAAAATTTTAAAATAAACTTGTATACCTGTCATAACAAATTCGATTTAAATAAAACAAAGATCAATTTGAATAATAATAAATTAATTAAAGCATTAATCCCTCCCATCTCCTATCTTCTCAGTGCTTTCTTCCTTTATTAGTGCTTTAATGGATTAACTTAAGCATTTTCCAAGCACCTAAAAGCATCTTTTATCCCCCTTTCCTGCTCTTCCCTCTATTCTCCAATAGTTTAATAGATTTTGGAAAAGTTTACTATCGAATCAGGAGCCAGTGTGCGATGTGTGGCGGCTGCGGCGGCAGCTGTGATGGCAACAAAAACTCGCACACTAGACAAGAACGGTCAGAAGGAGAGCAGCGGCCAACACACACACACACACACACTGCCACGTTTATGGACAACTGTAAAAAATCTCTGGCTCTGGAGAGTTTTTTGTTTGGCCAGCCACACGTCGTGGTTATAAATTATTTTCTTTTCTCTTTTTTTTTGGTGCGTCCTCGGAGGCGCCCCTAAGTTCGGTTTTGGCCATCTTCCGTATTTGTTTGGCCGTAATTTGATTTGTGTGGCAGGCGGCGTCGCCAGCGCACTTAGCCATATTGCACCGTACTCACCGCTTCTTCTGTCGCTCCGCCAGTGCGATGTGCACGGGCACATCCACATAGAGGTCCTCCACATCGTCGATGTCCTTCAGCATCTTGCGGTAACGCTGCAGCGACGGACAACGCTGCGGCGGCACAGGCGTCGCCCTGGCCGCTGGCACTGTCTCCGCATTGGGATCCCGTTCGGGAAGTAGGGGCTGCTGTTGGAGGAGCTCCGTGGAGTCCAGGATAATCCGGTTGCTGGCCAGCGGCGAGTGCGAGATCTCGGCTAGGAGCGGCGGGCTGAGCAGCACCAGCAGCAGGAGCTCCACTCCTGGCAGCATGCTTTTTGGTGGTTACACTTCTGGCTGGGGTTTTTTTCTTTTTTGTTTTTCAGCTTTTCACTTTCCTCTTAAGCTGAGAGGTTTTTATTTGGATTTTTAGGTAGAGTTTTTAGTCAGAGTTTTGAGTTTAAGTTTTGAGTTTAAGTTTTGAGTTCTTTGGCTGTGTTTTAATGGGTGGTTAAAATTGCATTAAAATTAAAGAGATTTTTGATAGAAAATTACATAGAATTAGAGGGAATTGTGAAATTAAAGATCATAAAGACATCGTCCTCATAAGTTCTACTTGAAATATTAATTAAGATGATTTTTATCTAATATTTTAATTGTCCAGGTAATATTTAATATTTATTAAATAAGATTTATCATAATTTCTTCTAATATTTTAAGAATTAAGTGACATTTTAAGATACCTAAACTCCTTCCTTTATTAAGTCCTTATTCTCCAAGTAAAATCACCATAAACTAACTAATAAAAACCACCCCCTTAGCTTGTATTTTACACCATTTAATTCCCTGATTAAGCTAAGCAAAAGTGTGTCCCGACTTTAAGCCGAAAATCCAGAAATCCAAAACCCTCAACTCCTCCTACGACGTATTGCGACTCCTGCCAGGCAACAGCGTTTCCAAGCCTCGTGTCTTGCCCTCCGGCCGTAGTCCTCACTCCCTCCTGCTCAGTCCTCTGTACAATTAAGGCCTGTCAAACCTTTGACACACGTCGCCTGCTCAGCTCAAAGCTCCTTTGCCACCCCACAAGAACTTCTTTGATGGCTCTCCTGCCTTCCCCCCCAAAAAAAACACAAGAAAAATAAAAAGAAAAACGAAAATACATTTTTTTTTAGGGGGAGTAACGCTGTGCGTTGTCGGCTCCTCTCTTCTCCGTGAGTTTTTCGGCAATTAATTGGGGGCTGCTGCAGTGAATCGATTCTCGGAACTGTTAGATTTGCTAATTGCGACTGCCCGCCCGCTGACCTTTCCCCAACCCCCAAAGCCCCCGCAGAAACCGTTTAATTAAGGTTCTGCGAATTTGCGTGTGCCGCAACAATTGGCCTCTGGGCGTAGGGCATTGAGGATTGTGATTCTTGTGAAGGTTTAGGGGCTGTGCCACCACCTGTGGCACACACACGAGCAATTAGCCGAGGTCACACCACACGCACGACGAGAACGACTCTTACGCTTCCACTCAGACTCGAATAAACACTCTTTTTCACCGAATTTTACGCTTATTTTGATTCGAAACAGCGGCACGCATAGTTGGGATACTTTTAGCGGGCTTTTTGCCGGGCTCTTCAGCCGTATTTATTCGCTCTCTCTCCCTCTCAGGCTCACACGCGACACACGGCTGGCTACACGTTTCCCGGGCTCCCGGACACGGCACGGCGCTTTACGGAAGTCTGGCTGCTGTTTCCGTCGTATTTCGTACTTCGTCCGCCTGCCTTGACGTGCGGACGCAAAATGCCGAGAGTCGTGCGCAAAGAAAGCCAAAAAGCCCGAGCGTTGAGAGCAAGAAGCGACTGCGACGGCGACGCAGACGCCAAAGCTGGCCGAGACAGCGACGGCGACGGAGGCAGCGACTGAGGCAGCGGCAAGGAACGAAGAAGGCCCCGCTAAAGCCCGAAGACGACACGAAGTCTCCCCCACGCACACACACACTCTCAGAGAAGCGTAAGACAAAAAGTCCTAAAAGAATATTAAGAAGTAAGAGGGTTTCGTAAGGGGTACAGACTATGCAATACCCTGCAGTCCAGGGTCCTTTTTGAAGGTGAATAAATTTTTTTTTGGTTAAAATAAATATTATTCTATTAAATATATTTATTTCTATTAAAAAAAATTTTTTTTAAGCTAGACAATATTTTTGGATTATGTGAACAGTATTTAATCTCACCCCTAAGCCTTATCAGTGAAAATATGCGGTGTATAGTAAGCACCTTTGCTGCCTAACTTAAATAAAATTAATAATATAAGTACGTACTTTGATCTCGGGCTCATTAAAGCGATAATTATGTATAAGAAGGTCTCACATAATCTATATAATATATATTCATCTTTACAGATGCGAATTTAAATTAAACAAGGAATATATTATTATTTTATTTATGGCATAGATTGAGGTGTTCGTTATTAATTTCATTATAAGCTTATATATTCACTAAATACCAATTTTTTATTAGAAATATCGAATTAATAACATAAAGAAAAATGGAAAAACGGAGATTTTGGGACTAAAAGAATCAAATAAAAATGAATTGGAAAAATCACAAGTATCCCCTACTTACCGCTTGCGTTGCCCTAAAATTCCCAATGAAGTCTAGCTGGAAGCTGCTGATATTTACGCTGTACTTTAATGCTAATTAACATTGTTTACTGATGAGAAAGGGGTGGCATCTTTATCACAGAGTAATATTCTTAGTTTCCTTTTTATCTTCATAATTTTATGCGTTTATACCTAAGTATCTGTCATATCTCCCTCAAATACCTCATACCCTTCTCTAATACAAATCAAAGGGTATTAAGCTCACACAAACAATACACACCCGATACACTTTTTTTTTTGTTTTGCCTTAATTAATGTTTTTGCTTTGGGCCTGCCCCATTGATGGCTGTGTTGGTGTTTTTCTTCTTCGTTTTTTTTTGTCGCCCCAACATTTTTGATTTTTGAATTTCGTTTTCAATGAAAACCAGAACAGAACAGAACAGAAAAGAAGAAAGAATCGGAATCAGAACCAGAATCAGTCGAATATCATGATGTGCGTTGGTTTTTTATGTGCGGCACGTGACTTTCAGTGCAAACATTGAGCGCCACTCGGCCGCATCTTGGTTACATGCCCCTCCGGAGATCCCCCTCTCCCTGGGGATCCGCATGCAAAGTGGCCCCACATGAAATCGGAGCTGGCCGAAACACGGAAGATAAACATTAGATCCAAGTGCCGGCGGTGGAGGAGCGGAGTGCAGCATGCGATGAGGCGATGCTCTGGCCACGCTTTGACAGGCGATTCGAGTGCATGTCCAGCTGGATTAGGGATTGGGGATTACAGAAGGGGATGAGGGATTTGGGTATTAAATGTGATCCAAGTACTCGAAGCTATTTAAAGCAGACGGTCACTGCAATAGAAACCATTTAAAGAAATTATTTGGAAGGTTAAATAAATCGAAATAATAGCTATAAGCTAAAACCCTTCATTTTATTTTGGCTGAACAACATAATTAGGCTTTAAAAATTCTAGAAAAATAACTTATACATTTAAATAAACAAAAATTAGGGAAACAAGATAAATTCTGTTATTTTCAGACTTTCTGTTTACCAAAACCCACCAGTTTCCGCTTTAGATTCCACCTTATTCATCAAACTTTACCCGGTAGTTAGTCGTTCCGAGCGAAAAACCTCATAAATGTCAGACGAAATTGTTATGAAATTTTACACCGGCAATGTTTTTGCATTTTTGCTGATTTATATAAATTAGTTGTTGCGGTTTCCCTGTTGACTTTCCTGGACCTCCACCTGCGGTATATGTGTGTTTGTGGCTGTGACGGGGTTTTCCCGGAATTCTGACAGCATGAAGCGAGTGGGGAAAAAAGCATAGCAAAAGCTGAAACAACATTTTTGCCCTGTGTGACAGGAAGGAAATGAGTTGCGTCTGGCCGTAGCGTAGCAACAAATTAACAGCAAATTAGTTAGAAAAGCAGCCAACAATTTTAGTGACTTAATCAGCGGCGGCAGCAGGAGTCGGATGGAGGCCTGCAACTGGCAGCCGAGATGCTTCTCAAGTTGACAACGGCCAACCTTGAAGGCGCCCCTGCCGCGCATTCCTCAAGGGTTTCAGGTCCCAGCTCCCAGGTTCCAGGTCTCAGGTCCCAGGTCCCCCATACCCAATCCTTGGCTCCAATCTCATGCATAATGCAGGACGCTGCCCGCCTGTCAGTGGGCCTCTCTCTGTCCCGGCGTCCAATCCCTCCGACGCTGATGGTGGCCCCGAGTCGGCGTTGCATTTTCAACAAATTAATTATTGGCGAAGAGGTGGAACAAGTCACTTAGCTGCCGAGCAGAATATATACCCTTGTTTCGAAAAAGATCGGTCTATATAAAGCGCCTTCGGACAAGGATTGAGAGCTTAATTAATCAGAGGTAGTTTTGAAGCCACGCTACTGATTTAGTTTTGAATGAAAATATTACTTTGGCGACTTTAAATGCTTATTAAATATTGAATACATTTTCCTGTGGTTTTATTTAAAATATTTACGACAAATTTATATTGATTTCCTTAAATTGCTGTCATCAGCCCTGTTAAAAGCTGCCTGAATCAAATTGAGTGCATTTCTCTGTTGACACAATACTTCAGTTCGCTCCATTTGTGTAACGATAGAGTCAACACGCTGCTCCCGACAATCGATCACCGATTTGTGACTGCCAAACTGGGGGAATTGAGCAACTGAGCAACTGACGCACTGCCACAGTGCCAATGTGCCAAAGTGCCGAACTGCCGAACATCCTGGCATCCCGCCCCAGCACCATTGAGGGAACTTATTGGTACAACATTTTTGCCTCACACTCACACTTCATCAACGCAACATGATTGGCATGCCAACGTCAGCCGACACAGGCAGAAGCTATATGGCTATATAGTCGACGAGATGAGGAGATGAGGCGATGCGGAGTGGAGGAGCGGAGGAGTCGAGGAGCAACTGCAGCGGCAGCAACAATAAATGCGGCAACGTTGGCGGCGAAAGCCTCCGACATGTGTAAAGGAATCGTTTAAAATAAATGACAGGCGGGTCCCCGGCCCCCGAACCGCCGGCTTCTGGTCCTGGCCCTGCTCCATACCCTACTCCCGCAAAGAGTCCCCTGTCCCGTCGCTGTCCCCGTCCCCGTCCCAGCCCCTGGCTGCATAATTACCCCCAGAGCAGAGCACACGGCAGATCACAATAATCAATACGGCCAGGCGACTGGTGACGAGGCGGCAGGAGCGAGGCGGAGGGGCTGGGAGCATGGAGCATGGCATGGCCGAGTTTTTGTTTTCTCTTCCCGCTCCTGGACCCGTGCGTGTGTGGTCCGGCTTTTCGCTTTTTACATGTTTTCGGTGGCTTTGGCTTCGTTTGAACTTGGGCGGTGCTTGCTCCTCGCTCCCAGCTCCCAGCTCCCAGCTCGCCAGCTAGATTATTTGTTTACACGCATCGGCAAATCGAAAGGACTAGGGATGGATACCAAACATGGCTCTAGAAAATAATTTGGAATTTTTATAGGAGCCAGAAATATATATATTAAGTACTGCCTTTTATATTACACATACTACTTACTTGCCAACGTCGTTTCTTAAGACGACGAGAGTTGCCACAAAAATCTATGTTAAAAGCTTTAATAAAGTTGAATAAAAAAAATAATAGGTATAGAATTTTTTTAAATTAATACAAAACGTCCACTCCTTCGAATTAGGTTTCAGTTTACATTTTTTTACTGCCAGTCAACAGTTATGGTGTTCTTACACTACATTGTTCCTTTCCTTAATTGGTTGCTGTACCTGCATTTCAGTTTCTAAATAAATATATATAAATATTTAAATTAAATATATAGAAAAAATTTTCCTTTATTCCTTTATTTATTAATGATTTTTCGACCTGAATTAAAAAAATCAAATGTGGCCGTGTCTTCTTTATCAATAAAAAACCCGAAATGTAATATACAGTTATCTCATTCTACGCTGCAATGAAGTCTTCAATTGATAAAAGCAAAACTAAAGGGTCACTTCAGTGGCAAATAAGACACTGACAACAATGTAGTGTCATAGTACCATATTCAGTGGCTAATATTTGTCTCTTCCTTTCAAAGCCTAGGAATCCTTTTTCAATATAATTTTTTTTAGGTTTAAAGAATAATACGTTACCTAGTTTTCGATCTCATGCTTTCTGCACCCTAAACATATTTTGTAGCCATAACTTATCCCGAATGTTAGTATGTAATTAAATCACAAAAAATGCAATTTAAAATTTAATAACTAAGCTAAAGTCAGATAACAGCTTAGCCAACGTTATAAAACTCCTCAAGACACTCATTAAATACCAATTGAGTGTTCAAATCCAACTGAATATCGCCATTATAATGCAGCCCTCGCTCAGTGAATTACCCTGGCAAGCTGATGGCAGCAGGAGGAAAAAAAGGAGCCGCTCAAGTTTTAGCACCTTACAACACCTTTGGATGGGAAAACTTTGCCCCGGGCCGAGGCAGGCACAACACCTGGGATCTCCGAGGCCTGGACAAATTGTAGCCACGCCCCTCCCGCTGCCCCACCGCCCCGCCGCTGATTGACAGCAAACTGAGGGCCGGGCGTGGCTTTGGCGAAATCAAAAACTTGAAAAACTTTCGGCTTATCCCTTATGCCCCAGTGACAGCTCAGTGGAAATTGTCAACTTGGCACGCATTTTATTAAATGAAGGAATTTCCCTGAGCAAAAGGGAAGTGGCTGCTGCTGCTGCTGCTACTGCCTCCGCTGTCAAACTTACGCAAAACAAATCGGAAAAGGCCAACTCACACAACTGCCATCAGAGCAGAGGAGCAAAAAAAAAAAAAGAAAGGAGCACTTTCTGTGTCCCGCCAGCGACAAAGTGAAAATTTTTTAATTGCATTTTTGCCAACTGTCGCAGCGGATTATTGGCAAGCAATTCATTCCAGTGGAAATTGCAGCGTGAAATCTTTTCGCATCGCCAACACAAAAATTGCATTAGGCTTCGTCTCGTTCTCTTTCCCTTTCCGCTCTCTCCGGGAAAAGTGGAAAGAGGAAAATTTAACGTACAATTGTGCATTTGCCTTAAGCAAACTATTGTTTTCACCATTTCTCCCTTCGTTTTGTTTTCCGTGAGCTCTAAAGGATATTGCTACTTATGCTAATGATGAATCTGGATGAAAGTAGGAGCAAAGTAATGCCTTTTCAGTAACCAGCTTTGGAAATAACTACTCAGGAAAATCAGGAATGAGTCCTGGAATCCAATTAGGTGTAGAAGGCTATATCCGCTTAGGAATTTTTATAAGCCAAGTCCTAGGCTTTGTTTCTGAAATCTAAGGAAAAACATTTTATAAATTGGAATGTCTTGCATCTTGGACTTTTACGAGCTTTTAAATAATTTCTGCAAGACTTTAATTAACTCTGAAATACTTATTTGTGGCTCTTGTCTTTACCTTCTACATTTTTTTAGTTTTAAATAAATTAAATTGCCAAAGGATAGACAACTTTTCTCACCCTCTAGAAAAAACATGTAAGTGAATTAAAGAGGGTTTATTGGCGCACTTTGCACTCTTTTTAAAAAAATTACTCCCTGTGATAAATAAATTTCCTAATCTTAAAATCCCATCTGTTGTTCCCGGGGCCATCTCGCAGATATTTATGTGCAACTTTACTCTACTCAAAAAATGTGGTTGTGCAGTTGAAATTGTATCTCGCATCAAAGAAACTTTTGCTTTCATTTCAAGATTACTTTTTCCAAGTTTCGTGCCAAATTAAAACCAAAACACTTGCCAACACACAAAAACTCTTGCCAACGAGACCGAAATAAATACAAATAAAAATAAAAATAAAAAACAAAGACAAGTGGAAAAAGTTTTCTTATCTTTTATTTTTGCCGTTGTCATGCTGACAATGTAAACAATGTAATTCGCTTGTCGTTAATGATATTTCCTGATTGCTGTGGCCATTGCATTGTTTATGTTGTGTGGCATACATATTTTAATTTTAAGTATACACAGTCAGTACCTGTACAAAATCAATACCGAAACCAATTTTTGCCCGTATTTCTTCAGCTTTGTGTGTGTGTTGTTCTTTTTTGTTTCAACTTGTTTACCGCCTTTTTTATTTTTATTTTTATTTTTTTTTGCTTTGTTTTTGCTTCTTGTCTTAAACGTTTCGGCCGCCTGTCATGCGATGAAAGAGCTTTCTGCCATGTTATGCGTCGCCACCCAGAAGCTCAATTTTATAAGAGCCTACATATTCCATCATCATCATCATTATCGATGCGGCACCATCGTGATCATCGTCGTAAGTTGTGGCTGCCACGCAACCGATGGACCAAGGGGCAACGATGATCTCGTTCTGCATCCGCATCCTCATGATCATCATCATCATCAACGATCATGATCGATGCGAAGCCTGGCAATAGGAACCAAAAGCTGGCCCAAAGGCTAAACGGCGTCTGCGTTTGATTTGTTTGCTGCCGATGCCGATGCCGCTGACTTGCCTGCCACTGGCCATTAAAAGTACAATGACCAGAGAAAAATAACGTTATTAAGCCATCCGCTGGCACAAACATCAACAAAAGGAAAACCCGAACCTAAAACACGAAAACCCTTCGGAATCGGGATCAAAACAAAGTGACCGAGAATTGGCCCAGAACACACACGCAATCCTTGGGATTTTATGTAAGGAATATCCAGCAATGATAAATCTGGCCTAAGGTATATTTATCTGTTAATTTTCTGATATTAATCATACACAATTTTTAGGTTTTTCTTTTTCTAAACACAAACGATTGTGATATTTTATGAACTAACTGTCGATAGCTATTATTTTTCTTAAGACACTATAGGTTTTACTTAATTTAAGAGGTTAAAATATATTAAATATACATATATTAAAATGAATCCACTTGATATATAATTAATTTCATACCTTTTAATAGATTTTAGAGCTTTAAACATATTGAATATTAATATTTTAGAATAGATCTATGTTAAATGTAATTTATTTCATATCTTATAATAAATTTGAGGGGCCTTACCATATTGAATACATTAATGCTTTATTATCAGCCTACTTAAAATATAATTTATTTAAGCCATTTTATAATTTCAACAGCTTCTAACATATTGACAATAAATATTTTAGAATAAATCTAGGTAGACTCAATTTATTTATAGATAATTTTCCCAAATTTCCTTGGCTCCTGAAAATCAAAATAAATTAATTTTGAAATGGGAAACGATTTCTAATGAAAAATGGTTAGTTTTTTAGTAAAAAATAAAAATAAATAATGTTTAAATAATGGTTTATTTGTAAACAGATTGAATAAAAAGGCCCTAAGCTTTATTACTAAAATTCCTACAAGGGTAAACAAAATTCGATTCTCTTTTTTAGAGCTATATTTTCTGCATATATATTTCTTTTTATTTTTGTTAGCATTCAGGCACGATCGAAAGCGAAAACGCCGGACCTCCAGGCTTGCGTAAACAAAACGCAGCAAAGAACAAAGCCTTCGAGTTCGAGCTTCCAATTCAAGCTCGTTTGGATTTTGATTTTATTTTTGCCTGGCCTAACTGTTTATCGCAAGAAAGGTCCGGCTAATTGGCTTGGGGTCTTTTCCTTTTTGAGTTGGGTATTTTATTAGAGAATTTGATTAGAGAATTGGCTAAATTAAGATGGAAAAAAAACTTTAAATTGCTTAATTGGTGCCTTGAATGAAATTATTGAATTATATGTTTTAAAAAGACTTCCCTCGAGGCCTTAAAGTATGCAAAGGAACTAGAGAAGCTTGTCACTCTATTCCCTACTGATATAACCCCTTTAAAGCCTGCAACCCCTTCGCATAGTTGTGCAGTCAACTCAATTTCCATTGAATTTACCAGTTTCCAGTTTGGTAATTGCAGGCAGTCAACTGCGAAACGGCTAAATTGGTTACCCTTATGTCGCTTTGTCTCTGGCTTAAAATTGATTGAAATTATCAGCTTTGGTTTTTGGCATGCCCGTGTCTGTGTCTCTATCTCTGTCTGTGTCGCTGTCGCTGTGTGTCTCCCCTCCTCCCAGAGGACTCTCGGGCCACATTAAATGGGTTAAACGAGGCAATGTGTCGTCGTTGTCGACATTTGGCAAAAAGGCTTACGCTTGTTACTTAATTGGATTTGGTTTAAGCTACAAAATTACAGGCAAACACAGCTCACAATAACAATAAAGTTGTAGTTAAATTGCTGCCATCCAGAGATGTGGCCAGTCCGTCCGTCTGTCTGTGTGTGTCGAGTGTGTAATGATGGCCCCCAATCTCCGCCAGCTGCGCTTATCGCAGTCACACACTCGTAGATTTGGCTCTGGCTCTGGCTCTGGCTTTGAAGGCTGTCAGAAATCCGGCACTGCACATTGTAATTAGCCATGGCAGCAGACGTATCTCGATATTGCCAAAAATTAAACGCTCTCAACAAAAGCTAAATGAAATGCGGGAATTTATTTTAGAAACAACATCAACCATTTAGTTTGACAATTGAAATGACAAATCGCAATTTGACACTAAGGCTTCAAGTCCTTAGCTTGTCTTTGGCTTAATAAACATATAAATGATTTACTTTATTTATATTGAGAGCTTGAAATACCCACAAGACATTAAAAGCGTCTTAAGTCTGGTTTTTGATTGGAAAATTGCAGTTTGACATCACTTTTAAGGCTTCGAGACTGTCAAGTATCACTTTGACCTTTGGGCAATAAGTAAATAAATAAGCTTTTTAATTATTTCAAGACAGAAACAAGCATTGAACAGTTTGAACCGACATTTAAGGCTTTCAGATATTTAAAGGAATATATTTATTTATTTATTGATTGTAAAAGTGTCGTCCTAAGGCTGGGATATTTATTTTCTAAAAAGAAATATGTGGCAGTTGGAAAGATTTTCGCTAAAGCTTTTCGAAAAAAACTTTATAAATATATATGTATGCTTGCTAAGCAAGAACTTATGACAAATATTACGTTATAAAACCACGGGTAATAAACAGTATATATCTCTTAATAAAATATTTTCTTCCTCCTTACTTAGCTCTTGGCGAAATTGATAAATTTCCAACTAAAGTGCTGACCTCACTCTAGTCTTGTCTCAGAACTGGCAAGTGCCTGGTTAGTTAATGGCTCCTGAATTCGAAATACTTCATTCCTGGAATGCTTGCCATTCAAATGGCAAAACTAATGCAGCTTGAAGCAAGCTGGGAACATTTTTGACATGCCTTTTACATTTCCAGCCAGGGGATCTTCGACTCCCTGACTCTCTGACTCCCGACCCGTGTGGTCGCGTGGCCAACTTGGAAGTTTTTGGTCGAAAGCAAGATGGAACAGGAGCAGCATGTTGGCAGCTCTGCCGTCAGTCTGTCATATTTCTAAGACCTATAAAATATATACACACACATTCCTCGAATATATGTATATATAAATTTGTGTGTATTTTCTAACTGGGTTCCCTGCTCGCCTTTTGTTTTGTGCGTTTTTTGTTTTTCCTTCGCTGTGGCAACATATTTCACTGCATAATTTCCTAGCTGATGGGACGCCATACCGCTATCGCTCTCTCTCTGTCTATGCCCCTCTGCCTGTCTCTGTCTCTGTCGCAACGCATGCAAATGACAACAGCAACATCACGAGCGGGAAAAACAAGCAACACTAAAAAAGTTGACAAGGGGCAAGCCGCAACAAACGTCTAACTGACAGTTGTCGTTGGGTCCCCCACTATCTATCTATTAGATATTTCAAAAAGGTATATCGAATATTAGAAAAAGGAATTGATTTTGTTTGTAAGTACCATAAATCATGTGATAAAGGGGGAATGATAGCGTAGAAAGAGTTTTATTGGTTTGCAATGGGTAGAAGTTTTATTAATATTGATTTAATGATTTAATGAAAAAAATAAACCAAAATTAGGTTAATCTTAGATACTAAGAGTTATAGTGTACTTTATTATAAAATATAAGTTAGGTATAATAAGATATCTACTAAAAATAGAGAAAATCTGCAAAGAAGTTCTATAATAGCTTAAAAACAAAGAGCTTTGTGATATCTATAATTATAGATAACGAAAATTATTTATATTTAATAAAATGTAAGGATTATTGTTCCTTAATAAAAACAATTTGTAATATATTAATTAGGAATACCTATTATTTATTTATTTATTCATTTATTATTATTTATCCCTCCATTACCTTACAGGATACCAAGCAGTCGCACTTCCTAGAACCACAACCGTCGGTTGGCAACCATTTTTTCTGTTCTGCGCTTGGCTTGTTATCATTTTTTAATAACATTGTTGCGCACAGCGGTAAAATTTGCATAAAACACACAGCGTGGGGCCGACTGACGGGACAACAAACGATGGAGCTGGGCAGGACAGAATAGGAAATAAGGATACAGCGGCAACAGCGGCCAACATGTGGTATGAGTAATTTCTTGCTTAAGCACAAGACAATGACACGAGCGTGGTTTATGATAGCGAGTGTGTGTTTGTGAGAGAATGACGGGATTGAATAAAACAATTTTCATACAAATTCCGTGCATTTGCATAAATTTCATGCACTCCGGACGTGGTGGCGATGTCGTCATTTTCATTCTCATCTACTTAGCAAAGTGAGATGCAACACGCATCCTGCTCCACAAAAGGACATGGGGCAGGTGGTGGCACTAACGAAGGCATCAGAGCATGACATTTTCAGTGACGCGTCGAGTATCTGGCCCTCATCCTATTGCTCCCATTGGCAGGACCTGTCCTCTCCGCTCTCCTCTGCCCTTACAGCCTCACACGCCTGGCAAAGTTTTGCGGGAAACTTTTTTGTCGCTTTGGCAATAATCATAAAATTTCACTGCATATGAAACAAAAAACCATAAAAACTGTACAAAAAAGGAGCAGAAGAAACGTGATTGCAGCATAAAAGCGTCATTTACATGCCGTTGTCGCTGCACTTGCATCACTCTCCAGGCAGCCAAGTGTCCTGGCTGTCGGCCTCCTGGTCCTTTTGCGCATGCGTCACAAACTTTTCCGTTTGCCATTTGCCGCCTCAATAGTTGCCAGTCCCAGGCCCCACGGCTTTATTGAGGTTTTGTTTAAGCTTTTAGCGTAGTTTCCACTTTTCGGGTGAATTTTTTCGGTGGTTCGGGTTGCCATTCCATTCCATTTGGCCAGTTTGGTGTGTTTGGCCGGCAGCATTTTTGCAATTAGGCAACTGTTCTATGCCAGAGAGTGTATTTCTTTTTTACTTTTTCCCTTAGTTTGGCAAATGCAATGGAACTTTTCATTTTCGGCCACAGTTGCAGAGAGTTTTCATTGCTAACAGCATTCGACACACACACACTCACACAGGGACAGAAATTGGTGCGTAATTGAGACCGAATGTAAAGCGAAGGCCATAACAGCTTTTCCGGATCCTCTTCTTGCTTTTTTTTAATACTTTTTTGTAGAGCAATTTGAAGAGGAATATTTATTAAATTATGAGTGGGGAATATATTTTTTAATTGGATATGCTATTTTTTCATGAGAGTTTCAATCGAGGTTCATGTTTCAGTGGAGGAAAAAATTTAATGGACTTGCATTTTGAGGAATTAAACAAATAACGGCCTCTTTGAATTTTATAAACATTAATTTTTAATGATAAGAGGTTGAATGAGAAAAGGTAATGGGATATTTTTGTGAAATGTATCATATATAGATTGCTATAAATTTTTGTAAAGACTTTAAAAAGATTTCTGTAAATTTAGGCTAGAAATTTCAATTTTATATTCCTCTCCCTTAACTTCACCTGCCCTTAACGCGTATCAGGAGCGTATAATCCATTTGCTTGTTGAACTTGTGTTTGTCACTTCATTCCATTTAGCGCCAAGCAAGCGGAAGCCTCATCAATATGATGGTCGTGTCGCATTATCAAACGTATTTATTTGGCAAACAGCTAGAGATATAAGCAGAAACAAGACGCCGGCAAAGCCGAGACATAAAGATAAACTAAGACGCTCTCTTATCGCCGGAGATGAAAGCAAGAAAAATGGCCAAGGAATTGCCAAAGATACACGCACGCACAGCCAGGCCAGGATAAACAGGACTAGAAGAGGGACAAAACGGCACGTGGGCCGAAAGGACAGGGCAGGACAGCATTGTGGATACGAAAATATTGCCCACGTTGACAGCTTAACGTACATAATTAATGTGACAATCTAACGGAATGCGTGTGTGCAGACATTAATATATGGGCATTGGGCCAGATAAACATGTTGCCAAAATGATCACAAACACACGCATCTGACGAGGCTGGCATTAATTACAGGCCGGGGATGCTTTCTGGGCAGAGAGCTCAACTTAAACCGCCAACTCATTAAAGGAGCGCCAACTGGGCGTATGCGTGACGCGTGCTCAACAAAATTGAGAGACAAACAACAAACATTAAAAGTTTTTATTGTCCAAATGCGTTCTCACCAAAAATATATAAATGAGCACATCCGTAGACGCACACCCAGGACAGCAGGACAGGGCATCGTCGGCAACAAAAAGCATTAAATTACTTTATAATCCGTTTATAGCTTTGCCCGGAAGTGGTCCAGACACACACACAAACAAACAAGTGCCGGCAAACACTCACGCTCAGGCACTCTGAAGCGCCCCTCGGGAGGGCAGCTCAACAGCATAATCAAATCAAAGATTACGTTGAAACATTGAAATTACGTTCCGAGCAGAAAGCACTCATAGTCATAGACACTACCACACAAACCAGGACACAAACACACACAAACGAACACACACTCGCCGACAGGCAGACATGGGCCGCCGCTCTTCTTTCCTCGTCCGTGTTGGCCAAAAATGAAATGGCTTTTATCCGGCTGCACTCACAACTTTTTGATACTCGGGTCAGATGATAATTCTATCAGCAATAAATTTTGGCAGCTCATCAGAGTTTATTTTGTAGAGGAGATTCGTTAATAAAATTAAAAACTAGGGATAGGAGATTTTTATCAAAATAAAGAGTGAGTAAATTAATTAAATTAATAAATCAAGTCAATTAATAGCGTTGTAAATAATTTCTTTTAATAATTATGTGTTTAAAGTTATCTGTTGATGGTAATCGAAATTGTTATGATAATTTGAAAAGTATAAATAGTGAAATTCCTTTTAAAAAGATTTGTTTACGTTCTTAGTTAACCGAGACTGCTTCAATTATTTATTTTTAGATACAAAGTATTATGTTTTAAGACGAAAAAATTATTTTTCAAGCAATTTTTTCAGGGAATCTGTATAATTTCTTCCTTTCAATGAATTATTTATCAATTCTAACTTAATTACTAAGCAATTAATTACTTCCTTTACAGACTCCCCTTAAAAACATTGAAAGAATTACTTAACAATACCTTGAAAACCTCGAAATAATTAATTTAAATCACGTATACGAAAGAAAGAATCTTCAATTAATTTACATATTCCTCACTTAAACCATTTTCTATTAAATATTAATTTAATAATAGTTTTAAAGCCGATTTTCCCTGAAAAAATTGCTTCCAATTAATTACTGCTTTTAGTATAAAATCCCTAAGACCCCCTCTTTTAAGTTACAAAACTCTTTAACTGGAAATAACTTTTTAAAATTAATTACTTTTCACAGGACCCAATGAATCCCCTCCTTTTTTCTGGAAGACCCCAAAACAATGCCGAAATATTTGCCAGGCTAACGCGAGGCGACGCCTGGCTGGGGCGCAAACAATTACAAACATAAAGCGAAAGGCTGTACAACTTTGACCCTGGGAAACGTAAACAGCAAGAACTACGGAACTATGGGGCTCAAAACAAAAAAAGAAAACAACAAAAACTACAACTAAAAGCGGGGAAAGCGTAATAAGTTTACTTCATTCATGCACACAAGGTGATTCATGTTCCTTTGGCCTGCCAACGCAACCTGCGCACTCTCTCTTTCGCTCGGCTCTGGCTTTTTCTCTCCCTCTCTTTCGCTCGGCATCCAGCCGTCTCGCTCTCCTCGCAAAGGGTGGCAACCCCGAAAAGTCGAAGCTGGCTGAGGCAGAAGCCACGGCTTTTATCAGTTGGCTCGCCGACTTTGGCCTGTGAACGTCGTCGCCGCGCTGCGAATTTTCCCCGCATTTTCCGAGATTTTCCCCCGTCATTGGTGTGAGTGTGCGGCGTGTGAGCGTGTGCGTGTGCAAGGGCGCCAAGTTTTCGGTGAGACTTTAACCACCAGTAAACAACAACAGAACCGAACAGAGACATCCACAAAAAAAAGAGAGAAAAACCAAACCATAAACCAACAACCAAAAAAAAAAAGGGAAGGGCAAAAGCAAACACAGCCGCCGGCAGGGCGAAGTTGTCACAAAAAACCGCAATCAAAAATAGTAAACAAACTCGGGGAATTCGATAAAAATCAACAAGGAGAACGGAAGGCGACGCCGCCAAGTAGGCAACAATCAAGCTGCTGGCCAACATGGAAATGGACGTTAATCGCCCGACTGGCCGCCATGGCAACCTAATGACCATATCCGCCCGCTGCTCCAACAACAACTCGGGCCACCCAGCCACGACAGGAAGCGGAGCCGTAGCCGGATGTGAGCCAACTTCCGGCGCCTCACCGCCCAGCGGCTGCTGCGGCATCTTGAGCCGCCTCTTTTGCGTGAGTCGCCACAAGGCCACCCAGTCGGTGGCAGGCAGTGATTTGCCCCTGGCCCAGCTGCAACTGCAGCAGCAACGCAAAGGTGCAACATCCGGCTGTGCTGCGGTTTCCGGACAGCGACGGCGCCGAACGCCACAGGAAATCTACTTCGAGAGTCGCGGCAAGTCATGCAAGAAGCTATTGAAATTCAATGGTAATTCCAACAAGGTGAGTGGCTCTATATTTAGGCACTGAAAGAAATATAAGAATATAATTTAAGAAGAATATTTTTGGGTATTGAGAGAAATTAATATTAAAATGTTAAAAATAGAGAGATCTTGAGGGAACTATGAGAAAGGAAAGGTTAATTTGTCTTGATTTCAGAGATTACTTCTAAATCTTTTTTGCCTGTACTTTGATTTGATTTCCCTGATTTTTTTAGTTCTTTTGGCTTTCAGTAAGTTTTCCAGCACAAGAGAAATGATGATGATTCTGCAAGATTTATTTAAAATCCTAGTTCGCGCTTCCTTTTTCATTCAGTGTGATAGAGGGGAATAATCAAGTCTTATTAAGGATTTAGGAGTGCATTTGCAGAAAAGTAAGTTTAACTTATAATTTTTCCAAGCTTATGGGACTCTTGAGCACTTGAAAAAAATAATATAAAAAGCTGGGAACAATAAGGGATTTATTAGGCAATTAAAAATATATACAAATATTTAAGAAACCTTGAAACCCAATTAATTCCAACCGAAGCCAGTGAAGCTTGCAATACTTCAAGGAGACCAAGGAGGAGTAATACAATACTTTCTTGTATATAGCTGAGAACACCTTAAGAGGAATCCCCAATGCTTATCGCATAATGGAACAATTCCCCTTTCGAGCACATTGCAAACAATCCTAAAAGTGCATAAATTTTACAGTCTCCTGGTTACATTGTCATCCATTGCGAGGCAAAGACCCCAAAGCCGAGGCTCTGGCGCCAAAGTGCCAGGAGCCATGAGCCATGAGCCACTCAACCGTAAGGTAGCCAATACCCGTGGGTCCTCAGGCCCCCTTAGATCCCCTCTACCCCTCCCGCACAATTATGCATGTGTGTGTGCGGGGCCTTTGTTATAAATTTTGGAAAATTTGTAGCCAAAGCTGTGGAGTGAAGTTCGCTCGATTGCTACCGGCTAGTTTGGCCTAGGTAAAAGGCAACAACACGGCATAGGAAATCGGGTAGAAATCGGGGGGAAATCGGGGGAAATCAGGGGAATATCGGGGAGGGAATTCAAGGGGAAATAGGGGCCAACGCACACACACTCCTCTATAGAGGAGCATGCTTATGCCACTTTGCATATAAATCATTTGGCATTGTGGCCAGAGCGCAATGCGCTTATGAAATATTTCGTTTGTTTAATGCGCCAAAGGACAAACATTCCATTCTGCAGACCCACATTCTGCCCCCCAGATCTCTTTTCGAAATACCTACTAATTAAAAACGTGCAAAAAGAAAAGCCAATCAAACAGGTCGATGCACAACAATGGCCGTGTGTGCCTCTCTCTTGTATTTCCCGAAAAACGAAAATGTTCAAATAACAAAAGTGCACTGATGAAAAATTTAGTTAAATGTAGAAAAAATAGTTCTTAGTTTTTATATAGCTTTCTACGTTTTTAAATTTTTTTTTTTTATATAATATTTGTATAGGAAAAAATTACAAGTAAATCAAAACACTAAAAATACCCAAAGATATATTCAAAGACAAAAAAGGCTTATTTAAAAAGCGGTTTGTGACCTTGCAAGGGTCCTCATCAGTACCATGTTTGGCGACTTACTCCAACATTTATTAAATAATATATACAAAAATATATACATATTTATATTAGGCATATTTTGTTCAGGATTTATTTAAATTCAATGTAAAAATATATAAAAGTAATATTAAATGCTCTAAAAAATAATAAGAATCTTTTAAATAAGGTCTTATGGCTAAAAACTATTTTAATAAATTAAAATAATGACCTTTTTACCAATATCTTAACTGTTTAACTATTTATTACCTCTAAAAGACTTAAATAAATTGCTTTAGAGTATCTAAGTCATGTTTCCTGAATCAGATTCAAGTCCAAATGGCTCAAACAAGGCCTCCTCGAAGCATTTCAACCTCTTTCGAGTTTTTCCCGTGCATATTTGCGTATTTGTACATCTCCGTTTTTGTGAATCAAATGCACATTTCACACACACACCTACTCCGATACCCAGTCCCACACTCCACTCCTGCCACTTGGAGTGTGCAATCTGCCGACCATCACGCACTGGAGCGCAAGCAACAGGATGAATTTGTTAAACAACACGAGCACCAAGGATCTGCAGGAGCTTGGGAATTGGGAACAGGAACGGGTGCAGGCGGGATGCGAGAAGTGAAAAGTGAAAAACCCATTCGCCCTATCAAGTGACATCATCAATTTCAGTCTATTTTGCACACAGTCGACTTGTGGCCCCCGTCGGTCCGAGCAGTGCAACAATGCCAAAGGACATTAACACCCAACCGGAGGAGAGGACGTTGTGGGGCTTCCCGTAAAATTCAATTCGAAAAGCTTTAGTCGGTCATTGAATCAAGCGCTTTGAGCGGAAGAACCAAAGAGAACCAAGAACCCGCTTCCTTTGATAATCAATCTCATTACCCTCCTAGCTCGCACAATCAAGGGGTAGTTTGCACTCCTTCTGCTGCTCCGCTGTGTCCTGCTGCCGTCATCGATTTTATAATGAAGCTACAGCTATAGCTTAGTTAAAACAAAAAACTGTTTGTTTGCCGGGGTGTGAGAGCGCGCACAGGATAAATTGTATCCACTTGCAACCACCCAACCCCTCCACCCGAACCACCCGAAACAAAAAACGGAAATCAACCCCCAGACGGATGTACATATTTTTACGGATAACGTTGCAATGGAAATCTGTCGAGTGAAGTTTACCCTCTTAACCAAATGCGATAATGCCGTAAGATATATTTACATTAACAGCAGAGTTCGTTGGGTGGAAGGTGAAAGGTGAGGCAGGGTAGAGCCAGGCATATGCGAATGAGTGAGGAGTATCTATATCCTGTATCCCTTTACCCAATTACCAATGCCACTATCCTATCCTTTGCCATATTTTATTCAGAGCCGCCTCTCCTTTTTGCCACATAATTAGCTTGACTTGCACAAAGGCCTTGGCAATCAAGGACTGTGCGAGCTCAAGCAGCGGAAAGAGTATTATGAAAAAATGAAGGACCTTTTGCGAGAGCAAGGCGGAAGTGACTAGCCAGTGGCCTCCGCCCCCTTTCTGCCACCCTGCCAGGTCCCTGTAAGCTGCTGATGCTGCTGCCTGTCTGTGTGAGCCGTGTGTGTGCCTGTGCATACATATGCATAAAAAGGAAGAAAATGCCATCAACATTGCAACGTTGTAATTGCCAACAGGCAATGAAGAGCCGCAGCCAAAAAGGATCGTGAGGGGGGGGCAGGCGAGGGAAAGCGCAGCAAACTGCCAACTGCCACATGTCCTGCCAGCTCGGCTCGAACAAAAAAGGAGTCCTCAGCCCGGTCAGTCACCAGCAACGAGGGGTGCTAGTAAAGTACCTAGTTATTAAAAGCCTCAATGATATTTGGGATCTTGTTAAATATTTAAGAACATTTTATTTAAGCTGAAAATTCCTTGGCGTAATCAAAAATTTCTTTTAGATAAATTTTAAATTATTTTCTAGAAATTAAATTGGGAAAAAATGCCTTCCTTTAGGTGCAGCATTTAGTGAGGTTATGCTTAGGCAGCCGAACCTTCCTCTTGCTGCCTAAAGTAGGTTTCATCAGTCCTGAAATACTCAATTAATAAAGAACAATCTTTTACTACTGCCTAAAACTCTAAAGATTTATCTTTTGTCTTAAATTTAGATTAAGTTTGAGTTTAAAAATAAATAAAATAATTTCTCTCGAAGCTCTCTTAACTAGGCCATCAAAGTTTCAATCTCTCCTCTCAAAGGACATGTGCGTTGGGCCGACTGTGCGACATTTTTAGCACACGGCTAATGTGTTTTGGCCGACGCTGATGCTGCAGCAGCTCCAGCTCTCCACTCTCAGTTTCGGAGAGGAGAAACAGGAGGCGGAGCCTGTGACATGGAGATGGAGATGGAATAACGAGAGGATTGCGGTCCACTCGAAACTAGGAACTGCACTGGCGCTGACTGATGGCGGGGACTGGTCTGTCTATCGCCCGGTTTGCTGTTTGCCGATTCGACCAGCCCCAAACTCTATTCATTATAATCAGGCCTGATTATGTCTGGGCCGAAAGTTAAGCGGGCCAAGTCAATTCGAGAGTGTATTTATTTAACTGGCAAACAAACTGGAGAGCAAAAAGGATGTGTATAAAATAAAAAGTCATAAAAATGGACCGTTAATCCAAGTAGTTGAAACGAGACCCTTTTTATTTTTGCTTCGCCTTTTTTTGGGGCCAAGCAGATGAAGCGGTTGCCTTTATTTTGTTCGTTTCCCACCCTCCTCGCCGATGACGATGACAAGGGTGCTTTGCCGCCTCACTGACTAAATAAAATTGGAATTTATTATCATGATTTGTAGCAAGAAGAGGCAGAAGAGGCGCCGCCAAGAGACAGCGGCAGAATGGCGGGCATAAAAAGAGCAGCCGGAGCCAGAAGCCAGAAGCCCGGCCCGGCGGTCCATTCCTTCTCATCAGATCCCAAACTCTGTGACTCATCCGTTGAAGGCCGAATACCGACTCCCAAACGCCTAACCCAAAGTCATAGACTTAGATAAGTAACCGGAGCATTCTTAAATTTATATTCCCTGGCAGAGATTTAAATCGTTCTGGTCAAAGTTGAAGTCGGCGCCCACTAGAGAGGAAATGCCAGTAGGCGTGGCAGAGGCAGAAGGCAGCGACAGAGGCAGAAGGCTTAACTGTGCAGCTTCTTGCTTCTGGTTTATTAGGGTTTTCCCGCAAGCTGCTAAGGCGATTTGCTGCTATTCAAGCTGATGCAGCTTGCCCATGGACCACGGGGCGTTTGCGCGATTTTGCTGACTAGTCCTGGTTGGCGCTTTTGTGGTAAGTGGCAACGGCCAACTGGCAACTGGCAACTGGAAACTGGAAACTGGAAACTAGAAACCAGCAAGTGGCACTGGCAGCTTAAAGCTATCAATGGGCAAGTGAGTGGCAGGTTTTCTAATTGCAGCGACCGCAACATGAGCGTAAAGATTTATGAGTCAGGCAGGGGCGAAATAAAGCTGATTTTATAGGGTTTTTAAACAGATTTTAAACCGATTTTCACTTAATTCATAGCTGCTAAAAATGTTGTTATATTTAGCTTAATAAATATGTACGATTTTGGGCATCTCAACATATTTTATGGGCAAAATCTTTGAAGTTTGTGTAATTTAATATATATATGTTTGAAGAGATAAAGTCTGTAAAGTGGGGAATATGTAAAAGTAACTTTAAACCTTTTTCGGGTTGTTTAATAAATATTCTTTTTCCTTTTCTCCTTTATTGGTATACAATTTCTTCCTTACAAGTTTATAATACATTTTAAAACCTTAACCTTTCCTTCCTCTAAATTGTTGTTAAATAACCAAACAGATTTTTCGCTTTGAGCTGCCAAATCCTTTTTGGCCAAACTGTTTGTCATATTTTATTCCATTTAATTCTATAAATACAAGGCAATAGCTCAGGGCTATAAATTTCCCAAAATGACAATACCCTGAAAGTCATGCATATTTCCAAATTAAAATCTTTCATCAATCGCCAAAGCCACACCCTTATCCCTAAGCCATGGCTTACACTTGGAGTTGAATTTGAGAAACTATCTCCCGCCTCCAGCTCGGCCCCAGCTTGGCCATTATGGTTAAGCTTCCTTCAGAGGCTTACCTGCCAGGTATTTCTTGCTTAAACCACAACGAACTACAAGTGGTAAATGGCAGGGGAAAATTCGTAGGTATATTTGTATATATTTGTGGTTGTCAATGTTTTTTGTGGAATTTTTCATTTTCATACCAGCCAGCAGGCAGCAGCCAGCAGCCAGCAGCAACAGCCTTGTATTCAAAGTTGTGGCTTGGGGATAAGCTAAAGTTGAAGTGGAAGTAAAAGTATAAAATGTTGCCAAAGAATGTGTAAATGCAGCCCACGCAATTTCATTTCACCTGTCAGCTCAGTGTTCTATCTGCTGTTGCATAAAAAATGGAAAATAAATATACAAAAAACACTCTTACATATAAGGAAAAATGTTTTCCTTTTCTCCCTAGGGGAGGGGAAGTGAGGGCAGAGATGGCAAAGTTTTGGAAGCTGGCTAAGCTGTCGGCTCTCTGGTGTCTGCTCTGCTGTGACAAATTGCGTTAATGCCAAGTTAAGCTGCCGGCAGGAGGGGGTCGAGAGGCGGCTGGCTGCTCGACCTTTCCACTTTCCTGGTTTTCCCTCCTCTCCAACCCAACCAGCTGCCTCCAGCTTGATGCAGTTAATTATTGTTGCATCTATTTAGCCCATCTGTCTGGCCCTGAAAAGTATGCTTTAGCTCTCCACCAAGCCAGGCTTTGGGCTAATGCTGGGATAGATGAGATAAATTGAGCTCTATTTTAAGTAAATTTTAGCCTGGTTTAAGCTTGATTATTTAATTGGATTTATAACATAAAGAGAAGAGTTTTTAAAGGCTAAAAAACTGTTTGAAAAGTAGAGGTTTCAGGTCTTAAATTAAGCTTTGACTTTGGCTGGCTCTATCTCTACTCTTGGCACACAGCTGACGCTTGATTAGCCTCCCTCCTAAAAAAAAAACAAGCAATTTCTCTCCCACATATGTGCCGCATGTGCTGTCAACAATATCTTGGCTCTGGCCCTGGAATTGCCATATTGAGCCGTGCCAGCCACCTACAACAAGATGCAGCCACTTAAAGGCAAAAAATAGAAGAATTAAAAAGACATTTGGGCCAAAAATTAAATGAATTTCTCCTTTGGCTAGGGCCAACATCAGGCCCCCACAATTTCCCTGCACATCAATTTAATTCAATTTATTATCACCGCTCCAGTGTGTGTGTGTTCCAAAGCTAATTCAATGAAGTAGACAACAAAATAAATTAAAATTTCATGCCCTGCAAAGTATCGGCTTTAAAAAGTCAAGGCAGGAATGAGGAGCGGAACGGGGAGCAAATTTTGACGGAGTCACTTGCAGGGCCATCAGGGACCCGGAGCCAGGAGTCAGGACTCGAAGCACGCGAAAGGCTCGCGTGGGACGCGCTATATTTGATGGATGGCAGAGCATCGGTGATATGCTAACGTGCTGGCAGCCAAACAGAATGCGAATGCCAGCAAGGAGCAAGGAGCACAGAGCAAGGACACCCAGTCCGAGGCAGCCTGCCTTTGATGTCGGAGCACTCACATCACATCACGTCGCACAATGGGACAACTGGGTCGCTGGCAGACAATGGGAACGAGCATTTAGGCTGGTGGCAAACAATGATAGGGGCTTTCAAGTCTGTGATTGGAAATATGTAGCTGGGACCGAACTCTTTTCAATTGAACTTTTCGCGGAGTTTTCTAGTATTTCACTCGTCCTTCAAGGGGTAAATAAATCGCAAAATATGAATATTTAAACAAGGCAATTCTCTAGACTTCCTTAAGACAGCTTCTTGCTTATATAAAAATATCACCCATTTTGTTTTAAATCTCCCCCGTTTCCACTTCTATAAGTTAATATAATTTTCACCACTCCCCAACCGGAGATTCTAGCTGCGTAATGGGTTAATACCCAGGAGCTGGAAAGACAATATCTCGGGGTCTTTAAAGCAGTCTCAAATAAAATTCTATTTTATGTTAGGCATGCTCCGGAAATGAAGCACAAAAGGCAAGGAGCAGATATCGGGTAGAGGAAACGTACCCGGTTTTTATGTGCCGCCATATAAATTCGGTTTGCCGGGGACTCTGGCATCCCTGACATCAGAGTACTTGAGGCTCCGCATTACGTTTATGGCTGCCTAAATTAAACACAAGAAGCCAGCCAAAGACGCCAAAGTGGCAGGGCCCCAAGGGGGTGGTGGCCCCACCAAGGGCGACGGGATGGAAAAGGACCCGAGAGCGAGGGAAATTGCTACAAGTTGCTTTATTTTATGCGCATATTTGCGCATATTACTCATACGCCCGGCTGGCATACATCTTCATTTAAAGCAAACGTCTTTCGGCTCCGAGCACGGTCGGGCGGCATCTCCAGCAGGCCCAAGTCGTATACTTTTATTTTATTAAATTTTCATTTCATTTCGTCTGTTAGACATTGCCATACATTACACGCTCAACATGTTGCATGCCGCCGCTGCCAGAAATTCGTGAACATTTCCCGCCCGCTTTAAGAGATGATGGCGGAGAAAGTGGGCAGAGGGCGGAAATTCTCAACAGGCGTCGTCTCTCATTAAAAATAACTGAAAGAAACATTTCCTCGCTGATTCGCTGATTGCCAATGAAAAGCGCAGATGTGGGAGATTTATGCGCTCGAAAGGGGATTCGCCTGCCTTGGCCCCCAACTCGGCATCTCGACCTGATTTATGTGGCTCTGTATGAATGGCAAAGTGAATAAAACTGGGCTCACCGTTTTGTAGCCGCCAGGATATCTCCGGCTTCGGCTCAAAGCTGTTTCCGATTCCCAGTGGGTAAGGTCGTGCCCTGGACCTCCTCCTTCCTATCGCACAAATGGGTTATTGATGAGCTATTCTGCTCGGTGACTCTGACTCGGCACAGTGGCGAAAGTTTTCAACTCGGTCTTAGGCTCACTTTGTGAATTGAAGCGTGACTGGGACCACTGAGACTGTGCCCGTGCCAGTGCCCCTAATGAGACAATCCCAAGGATACACACAGCTGCTCTTGTATTCGAGACAACACAGAGAGTCGCTAGTTGCCAGATCAAAGACAGACGCCTGCTTACCTCTGACTAGCAAACTTGTCGCAACTTTTAAGCGGCGGAGAGCACATCCTCCAGATCCTGCCAGATTCGATGCCATTTTTGGTCTCGCGATTGCCTGGCAGCTGCAACAGCGGCAGCTCAAATTTCATTAGCGCTCAACTTTAAAATTGTGGCACATGCGTGGCTCTTATCCTGGTCTCGGGGACAGCAGGGAAATCCTTCTCGCTCCGGCTACTGCTCCTGCACTCCTCCGCGTTGTCTCCTCTGCTGATGTCGCACTTGTCACATAAATGTGCTTAATCTTTTACACCGGCGAAACCCCATCCTAAGAGCCTGACAGTGTGTGTCCTGGAGTGAAATCTTGCTGGATGGTGAATGTTCAGCAACTTTTGTGATGGCAAAATGCTGTAACATTTCGGAGAATTAAATTTAATATGATGAGAAAGTTTCGCTGTCCCTTAACAAATAAATAAAGATATTTTTTCTAAAGGAGATTAAAAGTTTTCTCAAGAATGTGCTGAAGCTGGAGGAGGATAGACTTTCGATGATATTAAAATAATAAACTTATAAGAAGAATAAAGATGTTTAAGAAAATAACTTAAAAGCAGCAGGTAATAAACCTTAAAATATTTTAAGAAATTGAAAATATATTATAATTTCATATAGAATTATATAAAAGTATAAAAAACAATATCTTTGGTTATTAAAAAGCTAAAAAGAAAAAGTTTCCCTAAACAATTTGTTAAAATTATAATTTATAAATAGTTTTCTAAGTAATATTGGGTCTTATTAAATTCTCATAAATATTTAATTTCATTCCCAATATTTCGCACATGTTCTCGGTTACCAAATCCCCTAATAAACGACGACATTTACATGGCTGAACTAAAAGCAATATCTATATTTCCGCTTGCATTAACCCCGGCAACTCTGGCATTGCCAGTATTTCCTCCTGCGCTTCCTTCCTTCCACAAAGTTTGCCAGCATTTATCGCCCATGGTGCAAGGACTGGGACTGGGGGAATGCAAGTGGATTGCCATACCCAGACCCACAGCCACTCCCGATCCCCTCGAGCAGCCGGGACTTGTCTAACATATCAAATTTGTAGCTACGCATATCCTTGTGCGACTCAACATGTCAACTAGCGCTGAGGACGAAACTTTTAGCCGCCACTGCCTCGTGTAGTTTGGCAAAGAACTTTAATTTGTGCATTACTTGCGACGCTGCAAGGACTCGTGTTCGGAGGAGGCAGGAAGAAACTTTCGCATATATAAGTTTACACCGAGTTGTGGCCGAGTAGGAGAAGGCGGAAGGTGGCAGCCTAGAGGCGGCTCCTACTCCTCCCTCTTTAAGCTGCTCGTAATACAACTCATTAAATTTAGAAAATACGAGTACTCGCGGCGAAAGTTGAAGGCAAGGCAGAAAAGTTTCACTGTTCCCAGGCCCATCCGTTGACATCTACATTTACAGAGCAGCCAACAGCCAACAGCCAGCAGCCAGCAGCAGCCATAAACTTGGCCAAGATGGAGGGCCAAGATCCTGGCCGCCAGCGGCGATGCCTAACCCGGAAATTTAAGTTCTCCCTTTGCAGTTTAATTGCAACGGATGTTGGCGTGTAAATTATTTTGTCTGCCTGCCGCAACGCTGGCCTCATTTTCTGTGCTAATGAGCAACTTATTAAAAGTTTTGCCAGCCCCAGACCAGGCCAGCTACTCACCTCCGACCTCGGATCCCAGGACTCCCATCTCCTTATTCCCAATCCCAGTCCTGGACAAAAGGATGCGGATAGTGAAGCGCGTGAGGCGAATAATGAAATACAAACAGAAAATAACTGATACAATTGGCACTGGCAATTGAAAACAAAGCCGTTGCCCGGAGTCGGAGCCAACAGATAAGTTTTACAATCAGCCAGAAACTCATTTACGCTTTTCGAAAAGCACGGAAAATGAACGAATCGAAGGAAAACTTCAATTTCCTCCCGAGCTGGTGGAATGCTTTTCCGTTCACGTAAGAATGGCATAAAGAACTCGAGGGGAAGTTTGCTCAAAGCGTGCTTTTCAGCGGCTGAAACAAAGGCTTCAGGTCTGTGGAAAGGAAACGAAATCTCTAATTTATATCGTTCAGATATACGCAGGCTTTTTGTAGGTAATTAAGGCTAGAAAATAAAATATATAAAATTTAATAATGAATTAAGGTTCTTGTTGTAAGGTTAAGAAATCATAGGTTCTAAAAGTCGCCAGAAAACTCCCTAAATATCTAAAGCATCTTTCCCGTAATAGAACTTTTCCATAAATTATTTCCCCTAATAGATTTGAAATACCTCCAATCAAAATTGATACTTTTCGAACTTCAAAATGAACCTTAAGATGCCTGGAATGTCTGTAGTCTGACGAATAGCTTCCTTTCATCATCCTTTTTCCTAAGCCCCTCCCACGAAGCTCAGCGGAAAACTCGCAAGTTTCTCATCGGTGAAGATGAGTTCATAAAAAGGGGGGTCCCGCCAGCGGCCTTTAATTGGAGTTGCGTGCCAGGATGGATGGATGGATGGCCTGGTCTGGCCCGTCGAATGGGTGAGAGTGGAAGAGTGCTCCTCAAGTGCTTAGACAATCGTGTTGAAGCTTTGATTTTCGAGCTTATGCTGGATTTGGTGGCGCAAGATTGTGCTGGGCTCCTTGGCATCTGCAGTACGCTTATGAGGGCGGGTAATTAAGTTGAAGTGCCCAGAGAGATATATATATGTATATGTAAGCACACAAACACAAAGACAATTTGCCTAAGTAATGCCTGGAGTCGATGACAGACGGACAGAGGGGCAGACTGACTGAAGGACCAACTGACTGACTGACTAGTAAAAGTGTTGAAATGTCTGCGGCAGCACTTAATTAATTAATGTCGAGCGAGGCGAAACGGGGGGCTAGCGAAATGAGAAAAGTTTCTGTGCCCCGAACTCAGGGCTCCTGGTTCTTCTCGGGGAAACTTGGCAGCTATTTGTTAAGTTTCAGCCGTTCAATATTTGTCACTGAACTCATTAAGCAAATTAATAGACAAAGTTGCCAATTGCTGACAATAGGGGTTTGCCCTCAGTTCGCGTTCGCTTCGGTTCGGCTCGGTCCCGGGTATTGCCATTTTATTTACCAAGAAGCCAAGCTAAGCCAAGTTACTGGAAACTCGAGACTTGTGGTGGCAATAAAATGGCACGCAATAAAAAACCCAAAGTCAACAAACAATTCCACGAGAAGATGCTACGTACTGGCTGTGGCAGTCGCAGAAATCGATTATGGACGCCTCAAGCAGCAGGAGAGCCCAGGCAATCGTCGTCGACGACCCAGTCTTGGCCACGTTTTCGATTTCGCCATTCGGCATTCGCCACCTGATGCCCGGTTGCCAATGCCCTCGGACCCCTCCTTGGCATCCCATTTATCTCCCACCCTTGGCTGGGAAATTGCCAACGTTGCAGCTCAAAAGCGGAAGTGATTTTCCAGCGTGTACGTGTCCCCCCACTGCGTTCGCGAGAGAGTGTGTGCGTGAGTTGATGTGGGCGTGAGTGCTGAGGGGAAAACTGCTACTTTGAAAGGGATATTTCGGAGATATTAATATTATTTAATATTATTTTTAGATATTAATTCTAAAAAGATCTTTAATTTTTTCAAAACTAAAAATCTTTGAGTTATAATATTTTTTCTTTGATACTTTTAATAAAATTCCCATCGCCGTGATCACTTCACCATCATCAGTGACTTCTAGGCCAACTCCAGCGAGTCCCACCAATATGTGTGTGCTCAGCTCTCCCCCAAAAAGGGAGAAAACGCGACGCAAGGATGGCAGTGAAGGATTTTATGACCCTTGATAGTGGCAAGCGATTTGTTGCGTGCATTGCTGGCTGCCGTTGCATTTTCAATTTTGCAGCGCGCACTTTTGGCATCTTTCTTTGAATAATGCAATGGCAATCGGGGTCGGAAGCGCCATTTGGCCCGATGCAGCAGCCCATCATCATCCCAGTATCTACCTGTCTTCGCTGAGCTTATTTCTGGCAGCTTATTAGGCGGCGGCCGCCATCGAGCAAACTCTCTCTCTCTCTCTCTGGGTTTGTTCCGCATTTATAATTTCCAAACACGGGCTGGCAATTTCGTGGGAAAGCCAAAAATCGCATCATGTGGGGCAAGTTGACAAATATGCAGCACGTGCTCCTGGTTCTGGCTTACCGAAAAAAGGGCAGTTTGTGGTGGGAAAAGACCCCCAATTGAAGGTACATTTATGCAGTCAGACAGAAGCTGCAAAATTAGATTTTTCGCTTTCAAATTATTCAGAGATGCAAGTAGAATACTCTATTAATAAGCCTTAAACAATTATAAAACAATAAAGGGGAAAGTACAACCAACTAGCGGGGTATTAATCATAGGAAGTTCCGAATTAAGCCGCTCTTTTCGAATCATTATCAATTGATCACCTCTTTACCTATGAAATCCCCACACAATTGACCCATTTATAAGTTAAATGCCATTTCAAGACCATCAAGTATTTATCCAGAGCACTTTCACGCACAGCCAGCCTATAGCCTTGCGAAAATCGTTCAATACTCATTAATGCCACTAGGGATTTCCATTGGCAGCTTAATGTGCCGTGCCTGGCCAAACACTCCAACGCATGGCAACCATTCTCATTGTTTTCGGCCAGTTTCCGAGTTGAGCGCAAATAAAACGTAAATGGATGCATTTTTAAGCGCTTTTCCTGCTGCTGCCTCTGCTATGCATTAATTTTAAACAATTTACCTGGGGGAGACGCCGCCAAACCCCGACTTCTGAGGCATATGCGAAATTTTTATTTTAAAGTCAGGCGCAGAGAACAAAGACGAAGCTGGGAACTGGAACCCGGAACCCTGGGGCGAGCTTCCTTGTGGCTACTGCAGCTGCAGCCACTTCAATTTCAAAAGCATCAGCTCCTGGTCCCGGGCCATGGTCCTGTGGTGGCCATTGGCCGCCAGCAAGTCCACCAGAATTGGCTTTTCCCTCCGCTGTGTGAGCCACGGCGGGCTGCCTCATTTCAATTTCTGCTGAAGTTTTCTTTGGGAGTTTTCCGAGAGCAGTGCCAGTGATTTTTACCCACCAGTGCCCCCGGGCCGAGGCTGGCTTTAAGCCAAGTTCAATGTTTGATTAGCCCGGCGCCCTCTTTTCGCCCGTTTCTGTTTGCTGGCCGCTTATTAAGCATACGCCTCGTTGTGCGCAAATATTTGAAATGTCTGGCATTTAGCGACTGTGAAATGTATTAATTATGGAAGACCTGCGTGCGTTGACCGCAAAAGCCGCATACAAAATCGGTAAATGAAATTGAAGCCAAACGGAGGCCGAGGCTTCGCCTGGCATTTTGGCAATGATAAACTAACTAACGAATTTCATTTATGGCCAACTGCAGCGGCAGCAGCAGCAGCAGCAGCAGTTGCGGTTGCAGTGGCAGTTGCGAAAAATTGTCAGTTCTGTATGAAATGGAAATAATAAAAACGATAAAGCAGAACCAACGCAAATTAACAGGAGAGATTGGGGTGAAAAAGATATCTCTCGGGTATTTGAATTAAGCCTAAAAAGGTGACTAAAAGTATGCTATGATAGTTTTTATGCTGGTTTTCTATTGAAATGCTTTTTAGAATTCATTTTTATGTTATTAAAATGAGAATTTCTGTGGCTAACACATAATTTTTAATTTAAAATATATTTTACACAAAGAAAATTCCTTTCCAAGTAACTTAAGTAAATATTTCTCTCATTGACATCGAAAGTACATCAGATTTTCAACCAAAAAGAGAAATTCATATCCAATAAATAGTCCTCCATAGCCAGTCTCTCCTGTTCCCACTTTAAAAATGTCAAAAGCAATTTCATGTTAATTGAATGCCAATTTAATTTGACCAAATTAAGCGTGTTTAACAATAATTGCCCACTTAATGATAAACACTACGCACTGGACATTGGACACTGTCCATTGGACACTGTCCATTGGACACTGGACTTGATTAAGGTGCAGAGCCATGGCAACATGGAATCGGATGACAAATCCTGGCTAAACAATCTGCACGATTTTAATTACGATTTTCAATTAAAGCGCGACACAGAAAAGCAATTTGCGAATGGCTCCGATTCCCTGAAAATCTCCATATTCAATAGCCAATGGCCAATGGCCAGTCATCAGTGGCTCCTTACTCATTCCCCTTCTTCACCTTCTTGCCTTTTCAGATATTGCTGTATCCGGAGGAGGGTTGGGCGCGGACCGCCTCGTCCAGCTACTGGACCATCACGCCCTGCTGGTGGCAACCGAATCGCTGTCGCATCGTCGAGTGCTCCGGCACCCAGAGGCGGGCGACGAAGGCTCGGATGTTGCCGCTGGAGCAGCAGGGTTCGCTACTGATTGCCGGACACTTTCGTCGGACAACGCCTGCTCCGGGCACTGGAGCTGGGGCTCCGGGGGCAACGGGAGCAGGTTTGGGGAGCCTGGCTGGAACACCAACGTCGGCGACACCTGCAACAACGGCCGCAGCCGCAGCAGCAGCAATCCGGACGCGAGCATTGGGTTGTGACAAGTCACTGGCCGGGGCGTGGAACGACGAGTTCAAGCTGTATCTGACATCGAACATCTCCATGGAGGACTACAACATGGGCTATTGCCTCACCGGGTTCGTAGAGCGCCGCTGCCAGGTGACAAACACCTTTCAGATGACCCACTTTGCCGTCATCAAGCGGCAGTGGCCACCGTCGCCGTCCAATCTGAGCAACTCCTAAGGCTACCCCTTACTTACTCTCTCCCAACAACTTTTGTAAATGTGATCCGATCTATTGTTTCGAAATGGAAACAAAAAGAAAAATAATCGTAAATAGAGGTCTTTTTTCTATATTTACTTTCAAGGATTTTGATAACATTTGTATTTATTTTTAAAGAAAGCACAGTAAAAGCCTTCTAAACATTTTAAAAATATTTCTAAATGCCACAAAAAAAAGGATTCAAAATCATTTAACTAAGTGTCTAAAAGTATGCAGTAATTTATTTTTTACCTTGGCTTGAGCAAAATACCAACTACAGTTGTCAAAAAAATTATTTAAATATAACATTTGAACTCAAGGCGCTCTTTAAAATATATATTTCGATTTTTAAAATCACCTTAAACAAATTCATATATTTATCCATATTTAAATTAAAAAAAAACCCTTGAAGGTAAATCCTGAAAAAATCCCTATATATATATATTTAAGTTCTTAGACTTTAAGTAGATCAAAATTTCTGTTGTGCAATCTTGAACTAAAATCAAAAGAATTTGGAAAATCTATAAGAGGATGTACCATAACACTGCTAGATCTTAAATGTTGACAACTTATTGACACAAAACGATCTTTAGCTGACAATTTACAAAGCAAATTCTGTGCATGTTTAGTGCGTAAATTGTAAGTTTAACTAAAAGTTAAAGAGAAATTCGAACAAAAAAAAAAAACAAGAAAAAGCAAACAAGAACTAGGAAACCAAAACAAAAACTTTACGTGTGCTTTCAGTGTTGTGTAATATGAAAAACGGAAACGAATAAAAGAAAAACAAAGTACTAGTAACTGTTAAATGCTAAATGCAGCTAAACCGCTTTTCCAACTCGTACACACACCCACACACACACCCTGAAGCGCACTCACACACTCGCACACTTAAGCTCGGGCGGCTACTTAATGCTTCAAAAAAGTGCAACAAATTGAAACTTGTGCTTGTCGAAGCATGTGATTGTGAGTGCTCCACTATAAGCGGCTATACTACAATCCCAAGAGAGTGTGTGTGTGAAGGGAATGTGTGTGCGTGTGTGCGAGCTGGTGCTCTCTTCTACTACATACAAATATGTACTTTAACGGCCATGTTTGCGAAACCTATTGCCTTTAAGCTTTAAAATATAAGCACAACTCAGCGCAGGCAAAATCAAGTCAACAGCTTCGAGCGCTGGCCACTGCCACTAAACGTCATTCGAAGTTATGAAGTGAGAAACAATTTTAAAACTACGTTTAAATTAAAAATTTAAGTTTAATAAGCTGTTTAACCAAAACAAAACTTTGTTTGAGACTTGTTTTAATAGTTTCCGCATGCTTTATAAAGTTCTGCGAGTAGCAGGGCCACACTAAGCCTCAACTAAGCTTCATACACAAGCTTGGTCACACTGCTCAGCAAGAAACGCTGTACAGATTGTCTGGTCGCACTCCTGATTCAATTATTTTCAAGATTTCTTCATTTTACATTTAATATTTTTATTTCTTGAGTAAATTTATATCGAACAAAATCGAAAACCGTTTAGTGACAGCTGTCATATAGCTGTCCAGTCCAAAAAACTGAGATTGCCTCGCTAACTCTAATGCTAATCTAGGGAACTAAGCCACTAACTCCCTCTATCTCTCTCACACTAACACACTAACTCACCCACTGACCCCCCCACTCATGCTACGGCTCTGTCCCTCTCATTCACTCTCTTTGAGCATGATACGCAACGTATATCAACAATTCGTCCAATAATTGGAGACTTCCGGCGCCACAAATTGCCAAGTGTGAAGTTGGCAAGGCCGAGGCTCCAATTGCCAAAAACCCTAAGTGTTAAAAAAGAATGAAACCAAAACGTAAAGAAAACCAAAGCTAAGTCGAAACTCAACGTAGGTTAAGTGATAGTTTGAAAATCAATATTTACAAGCTAGAATATGAATCTATATATATATTATATCTATATATTTGTGTGTAGGCTGAACATTTTTGCGTATATATATATATATATCGGTGTATTTATATATAACTGTATTGCGAATACGTATACAATAACATTTTTGCTGTAGTTCGCATAGCTCGCTTTTAGGCGCTTTTACACGCAAGCGAATAAGGCAGACGTCCTCTCGAATCCGAATCCTTTATTTGCTTCAGACCGCAGACCGATCTCCCCTGCCACCTTACTCCTAAACTAATTGATATTTAAGTATCAGGTACCTGCCAGAATCAACAACAACAACAAGAACAACCAAGTAAACAAGTTTAAATATAAATATACATAAATATTTATTGAGCCATTATGTCTGTGCAAATATTTGTGTCCATTTTGATTAGAATACGAGCGGAATAAAAACATTAAAGTCATTATTTTTTAGAAAAACACAGAATAATCCCAATACAAACACACACACTTGATGTCGTCGTCTCCCTGAATTGTATAAATATTTAAAATTAGTGTGAGATTCCCTCTCTCTATCTCTCTGTGTGTAGCAAGTTTTTTCTGCGCCTCTGCTTAAAATAAACAAACAACAGACACGAGTTCAGCTTCAAGCCGAATGTACAACACTTTAAAACAAAAAATTGAACAAAATCACGCAATGAGCTTTTTTGTAGTCGAATCGATGATATTTCTATCATAAAAACAAAACTTTTTAAATAGCGAAAAAACCAGTCAACAGTATAAGTCCATGCCGCAAGAGCCATGGTAATTAGTTAATATTAAGCTTCTACCGATATAAGCGATGTAAACAAGCGTAATTAGAAGTAAGATAAATTGGTAGAAAAACGCGGCGGCAAGAATTACATAAAAAATCAAATCGGATGGAAATGCAAATGAAAATATCAATTGAAATCAAACATGTTGATAAACACACGTAAATCAAATGGAAAAAAAGGGAAGAAGGACAACAAATGCAATTTGAGCCGACGTAGGTGGAAATGTGTAATGAAAATAAATAACCCAAGGCTGGGGAAAATTAAAAATGGGATTTAACAGAAATCAAAACATTAAAAATAAAGAATGAAAGCAGATAATGTGGGCTTTTTATATCTGTGGGAATTAAATAGAGTATGGATTAAATAAATCAGGTAATAAAGGTAGTTTTTTTTCAGTAAATCTATGAAAATAGTGAGCAAGAGCTGCTCTACTGGATGTATCTATTATAAATCAATAACCCCTGAATCTCTTACCCTAAATCCCCTTATAAATCAATCGCTGGAATATGCTTTTGTGCATATTGAATCATTTAACTCGGCACTCGTTAATCCTCTGCTGCAACCCTCAGCCATTTGCCAGCGAATCAAAGCAAGATCTAACCCCTGAAGTGCAGCAAGCCATTAACTTTTATCTCTGAGCGCGATTCACGCTTCAGTCTTGTTTCGTTTACTCAGCCAAGGACGAGTGGACACTTCAGCTCACCTGAACCAGCTCCCAGTGCCTGCACCTGCATCTGCACCCGCTGCTCGTGCCCGGCGGCATAAGTCGCGCCCTCAGTTCCAACTTTCAACAAAGATGTAAGCCAAGTTAATTGCTTTTTGTTGCCTTTTTTCCAGCTCGCTTTTGCTGCTGTGTTGCCGTTGCCGTTGCCTCTGCAATGTCAACAATGAAACTAACGTCAGCCAGGCTACCGTTTCTCCTAAACACTCTCCGGGCATATCCTTCACCTGCAGGACCCCAGGACCTGCTGCTACTGCTACTGCTGTTGTTTTTGCTGCTCCGTTGCTTATTTGAACAGCTCTTCACAAACGAGAAGTTGGCAACATGGAAGCATTTACGAGTCGCATTTCGCGCTACCATTTTGTTGTCCTGGCAGACAAACGGCTCGGCACTCGGCGGTGCTCCCATCAGGACCTGGCCTAAACCTTGAGCACAGAAGGGCCGAGAGTCAAGGAAACCGGAGACAAATCAGGAAATGGAAATTCTAGAATATGCTTTCGTTAAAATACACAGAGGCTGCAAAGTGCTGCAGACACTCGAATTGTTATTCAGTTATACTTTGAGTTTTAGCATAACATTTAAATTGGATTTTATATATATATTTATTTATTTTTAAAGCCTCTTAAAAGAAATTCAGAATATTAAATAATCAAAAACTAAAACCAGAATTCAACCTTTACTATTTCTGCCCAGTAAGCCATCAAAGTCACCCATCTTAAGGACCCGAAATACATTTTATCTGACAGTCAAAATCGCTTGCCTTGAAGAATTTATGCCCGGACCCAGAGGCCAGAGGCAGAGGCAGCCACTATTATTAATGATAAATAACAGAGCATTGAAGGGACAAAGCAAAATTGGAAGATTTTCGCTTGGGTCCTCAATCAATTTACAATTCATGGTGTAAGCCCAGAAAAAGCCGACGCTAGAAATCGAAATCAGTCGACTGTGAATATTGCAAAATGAGCTTCCGCCCTTCGCCTTGGCTCCAACTTCCGGCAACAATTTCCGTTTCCTCATTACCTTATTTTTTCATCGCCGAAGTCAGGACTTTGTGAAGAGGCCTTGGTTCCCGAACGGGGGCGTGTTCCTGCCTCCTGCCATATGACAATTTATTACGCTCGGAGCTTCGATTTAAATTGCTTGACAATTATTACACAATGACGAAGGCAACGGTGGCGAGGACGACGACGACGAGGACGAGGACGACAAATGAAAAATTGTTCCCGTTCGACAATTTACCAGGCGGCACGGCGGCACACTCCTCCCCGGATCTCTCTTCATTTGCCCCCGCCCCAGAATTAATGATGGCAAATTTGCAAAGTTCACAAATTTCTTATTAGTAGTCCATGGCGCCGAGGAAGCTGGGGGTTTCCCGCCAGTAGCAGCAGCAGCACCCTCATCACCGTTCTGCGCCTTGGGTTCATATTTCATTTTAGGCAGTTAGTTTTCCAGCTGAGGAAAATGCTGAGGAACTGAGGAAGAGGTGGTGAATGGTGCACCTCCCTGCGGTTTTAAGTTTTCGCACTTTTGCCACCAGGCAGAGCGGAATTTCCCAAGCGCTCTAATTTGAATTTTAATTGAGGTTCTCTTTGTGGTTTTCCTTGCATTTTTTCTCCTGTTTGTTTGGTTGGTTGCTTGCTTTGAAAATTAACAATAATTATAAATAATTAATATGCCAAGCAGGTTTTCGTTCGGGTCTGGGTTTTGGAACCGGAAATACGTGACTGAGATTGCTTGGGAAGAGGAAGAAAGAATGCCAAATCATGATTATGATTTATTTATTATAAAAAATGCTTTAAGAATTCACCCAAATTTCCCTTTATGACTTGGTAAGTGCTCTCTTTTAGTCTGGCGGCCTTTATCCCTCAATTGAAGCCCCTTTGTGAATGTTTGACAGCGGCAATAAATGAAAAATAAATGTTTGTCCAATGCAAAATCAAATCATAGTGAAAATCTTTTATATATTTTTATATATCTCGAAAAAAAACAATCGGACATGTAAATCATAAAAAAAGAAGCAGCATTCATCTATGGTGGCAAATAAATAAAAAATCAAATGAATATGCAAATGTAAAACAAATAAAAAATCGGTTTTCTCTGTCAAGGCAAAAGGCGGCCCGGCCCGGATTGCATCATATATATCTCTGGTCTGATTTATCAGCCAACTGGCGCGCGTATGAAACATGGCTGTAAATATAAATTTAATTGCACGAAACAAAATATACAAAAGATCCTTCCGCTATTGAATCCATAACGTGTTCACTGCGGGGCAGATGCAATTATTTCAATGGCAGCCATAGAAATTGCAAATTGAAATGCAAACGCTTTTTGCTCTTACTTTTTCATTACGCGAAGCCCGGCAAGGATAACAACAAGTGTAGGCAGCGCTCGGTTAAATATGATTGGAAGCTTTTGAGTTGCTCGGTAAATCAACATCATAAACATTGCATGAATTAATATATTAAAGGTTTACTAGAATAACGTTTTACGTGATGAAGTCTGAGCTTTTAATTATTCAACACAAATAATCGTAATCTCGTTTTCTCTTTCAAAGTGAACGGTCGTGTTTTTGTTTTGCGCCTCGTATTTGTGTAAAATCTTTGTTTTAAACCACCGGGGCTTATTTAAAACTTCTATCCTGTGTCAATAATAATTCACCGTTTCACTTCGCGTGTGCATGCAGCTGTTTTTGTGTATTAATAACTATATTAATTGCAAATTTTAGTTTTGTGCAGCGATCGTTATCTGCATTTTTTGCATTCCTCTTTGTGCTTTATCCGTTACGCCGAAATTACAGCTCGACGGCTTAAGCTCCCTAACTCTCGCTCTCTTGCTCTCTCTTAGTGCACGTAACTACTCTTATTTTCTCTTAACTTCTGACTGGTACAGTGGTAAGTCGCTATAATGTCTTCTAATTTTGTCTGTGTA
>VNJW01015305.1:0-20578 GCA_008042615.1 Drosophila auraria | reverse complement strand
TAGCGTGTCAATCAGGTTCGAGTAGTCAGTATTTTTGTGTGGTCTATATATACACCCAACAAGGGTTTTATTGTTGTTTCGCATATTAGTGAGTTCTAGAAACAGATATTTAATCGGGCTGTCCTCTGGATGTTTAAGAACTTCTTTACATTTTAAGCGCGTACTGACAAATATAGCAACACCTCCTGCGTGACTCATACGATCAGAACGATAAACATTAAAACCATGACAAACAATTAATGCATTACTTAAGTCTGGGACAAACCACGTTTCTGACACACAAATTATATCTATATTGGACTGGACAAACATATATCTAAATTCATCCATTTTGCTAACGAGAATCTGAGCATTTATATGACATATATGTAGACCTTGTTTTTGTTTTGCTAATATTCTGACCATTTCATAACTTGTCGGCTTTGTAATATCTATACTGGCTTGCATATTAATATTAATATAATTATATAATGTTGAGATTGCAGATGCATAAAAATTTTTGAAGAGAGGGCTTTATAGAAACACACAGAAAGAGAGAGAAAACAATAAATGAGATAATTCTTAAGAGTAAAATTAAAAAGAGAAATGATTACAAAAGTTACATTATTAGGAGCGAAAAAGAGTCTTATCTGGCTGCTGAGTAGCTGACTCCGTAAAGCTGCTTACATCTGCTGAACTTTGCTTTGGATCATCTGGATCAGCTTGCAGTTGAGAGAGCTTTTGCAAGCTGTCAACGCAAATTACTCTCCCCCTCTCATTCTTCTTGACATGCACAAGCGAACGGCGGCAGAATACCGCAGTCAATAACTTTTGTTTTTTCATCTGCATCGCTTTCTTGGAAATGTTGTAGTTCTCCTTTGTGAGCTGTTCGTTCAGATAAATGAGAGCATCCGACTCAAAGCCCATTAAACGTAGCGTTAGATGTTGTTTGGCCTCTCTTCTGAACGTCGCAGCCGCGTGTAAAAATCTAATTTTCTCTGATTGATTGTCCGTCTTGACAATAATAATAGGGTCAACAACTGTGTTCGCCCTATTCGCAGGCTTGACCCTGAAGATTTCTCGCAACCTCCCAGTGAAAAAGAAAGGGTGTTGAAGAGCGATCGCAGCGATTCCCCTTGGATGAAAGGCACACCATGCAGACGGATGTCATGCGCAACAGTTAACGTTGACTGGTCAGCAAGTTTTTTCTCCAGATTGCCGACTTGGGCCCGTAGCACCTGGATATCATCAGCTTGTTTCTCCAACTGCTCAACGCGCTGGAGTAGACTCTGCATGTCCCGGCTCAGTCCCTCAAATTAAAAAAAATGAAACTGTGTCGTGTGACGCGTGAGCGCGCACATGGAGAGAATGTAAATTAAAAAACATAAAACCAAACAATAAAAACTTAAGAGAAAATAATAAACTGTTTTAAACATTCAAATTCAAATTTGAATATCCGCGCGCCCGCGCCACTGATCGAGAGCAAAGGGCCACACCGGGCCGAAGGGGCTTTGGTCCCACCAAAAGGGCAAATTCCGGTCACACTAGACCACCCAAGATTCCTATATAAAGCGGACCACAGCCAGTGGCACTCAGCTACCGACAGCGATCGGGTGAGGTAAGCCAACGTTTAGTAGCCCACATCCAGGAGTCAGTAACAGGAGTCATTTGGGGACAATATCTTAGGGTCTAGTCCACATAAATACATTGTAGTTAGTTATCCCAGTAGTATTTTTCCCGCCCTCCTCTGGTAGACGTCAGCGTCTCCACCGCTCACGAATCGGCCCGCCGATTCGCCTGGAAGACTTAAGAGTCTCCGCTATCCCGGTTCGGCACGCCGATCCACACTTCTCGCAACTGGTAGACTTTAGAGCTTCCAAAACCTTCTCATAACTGGTAGACTTTAGAGACTCCACAACCTTCTCGCAACTGGTAGACTTCAGAGCCTTCAAAATCTTCTCGCAACTGGTAGACTTTAGAGCCTCCAAAACCTTCTCGCAACTGGTAGACTTTAACGCCTCCAAAACCTTCTCGCAACTGGTAGACTTTAGAGCCTCCAGAACATTCTCGCAACTGGTAGACTTCAGAGCCTTCAAAACCCTCTCGCAACTGGTAGACTTCGCTGCAAAGACAGGCAAGCCGCCGTCACTAGCTCTCTGTAGCATACTTTCGTCTAACTCTTTCTATTTCGCCCACAGGGAGCGCCCACAACCACCGCGTCCAACCCCGGCAGCGAAGCCACGGCAGCGAAGCCACGACAGCGCCCGTACTCCGGCACTGGCAACGACGGAACCGGGACGACGACCCGCACCCGGCACCCCGGCTCCCTGTTCCGGCGTGATTCTTTCCATCTCTACCTAATACTTTAATAAACCAACCTAAGATATACATTCACGGCATAACTCTCTAGTGTTCTCATCTGGGACCGGGTCGGAATCTCTTTCCACACCTGACCCAAATAACCCTGGGACGAGTCCTGGCCCACGCTGAACTATCTCAGCCCCACCAGACCGTCACAAGTGCCAAAGAAAAAACCCTAAAATGTACATAGCCTTATGATCATAAAACCAATATAACCCTTGCCAAAAGTAATCAATGGATAAACAATGAAAATAAATTGATTTTTTCTAGCAAACACATTTGTACCATTCTAAGATTTTTTGTTTCTTATGTAACATATCTGAACCTCCTCTACCTGGAAAAAACAAATTTGAGCTAATATCAACTGGCCCTAGGATGAAAAAATATTAAAAACAGCTTTTTTTTTATTAAAAACCCGCTTAACATTAAACCAAGATTAGTCTAGTATTTTTTTATGAAAAATATGTTTTAAAAAAGGATAACCATATTTTTTGTCTTTCGAATTGCATGCACCATTTCAATGTTATGATTTTTTAAAGTTTTTTGTCCAATAGCGATTATCTCAGAAAGTATTGATGGTAACGAAAAAATATTTAAGGGTCATTATATGGACATGGAGCACTTTAAAATGTGGGTATTCATATTTTTTCAGATCGAAAAAAAAACAGGGGTGGCCGAGTTGATATGGAATGTCCCATTATAATTAATGAAGACTTATATCTATAACTTTGTCTAACATTTTAATTTACTCTTGTAGCGTATTATAAATATAAGTAGAAGGAAAAACGCTATGAAGGAAGCATCCCCGACCCAAACTACATATGTATATTCCTGATCAGTATTACAAGATGATCGGACCACTATATCTTATAGCTGCCATACAAAATTACATTAAATTATTGCTTTACAGTTTAGATTGCCTCCAAATCGTATCGCATTTTAGAATGCCTCTATTTTTTATAGTTGCCATAGAAACGATCATGCCAGTTTAGCCGATTTTAGTTGTTTTTAAAAATATCGGATTAAAAATTATATATGATGATTAAATTTTAGTTGTATTATTCTCTGCAACGGTATTTAAGCTTCGGCTTGCCGAAGCTCTGCCAAGTACTTGAATTTATCTACATACACTTAGAAACAACGCAACGGAAAAAATTAAGCTCATTTTTCTTTATTCATGAACAATGCGTTTTCGATTTTTCGTTCTCAAATCAAGCCCTTTGCGTTACTGAAGTCGAACCAATGTTCTGAAAATAGCGAACTGTTTTTTTACACTAATTTCGCCATCATTTCTATGGCAGCTATAGGATATAGTGGTCCGATCTTAGTTCCGATTTATATACTGCGTGCAGAAGAAATAAGATTATGCTGAAAATTTCAGCCTGATAGCTCAAAAACTGAGAGACTAGTTCGCGTAGAAACGGCAGAAAGATGTACAGACAGACGGACAGGGCTAGATCGACTCGGCTGGTGATGCTGAAATCGGACCACTATATCCTATAGCTGCCATAGGAATGATGGCGAAATTAATGTAAAAAAAAAATTTAACTTCTCTGTTTTTAAACGAATTCCAGAATTACGGTTTTAATTTTAAGATCGGACAAATATATCATATAGCTGCCATAGAAGCGATCGATCGTAAAATGTAAAATTTAAAAAATTTACAAAACAGTTTTTCAACATAACCAAAATGGATCGATTTTCAATGATCCAATTGCAGATTGCAAGGGTATAACATACAACCTTCAGTTTACCCAAGTTAGCTTTCTTTCTTGTTTAAACGTACGCTCTATGCTCTGAGCCAATCGCGATCTGTAGAACGGAATGGCTAAATCAGGAGTTTAAGTGAACTTGGACAAACTGCACAATTATGTATTTAAGTACTAGACTCTCGTTTTTCGTATTTCGGTGCAGCGATTGCTTATCTTAATTTTTGCATTCCTCTTTGTGCTATATCCGTTACGCCGATATTAAAGCTTGACGGCTTAAGCTACTTAACTCTTGCTCTCTTGCTCGCTCTTTCTCTCTCTCTCTCTCTTAGTGCACGTAACTACTCTGATTTTCTCTTAACTTCTGACTGGTACAGTGGTAAGTCACTATAATGTCTTCTAGTGTTGTCTGTGTAATTAAAACCTGCAAGAAAGCAATTTCTGCAGAGGACCATAGTATTGGCTGCTGGCTGTGTGACAATGTCGTGCACGTCAAGTGCATTGAATGCACAGGCCGGATGGCTGATATTATTACAAAAAACATTGGATTGCGCTACTGAGTCTTGTCGCGATGTTGAAAGGGTAATGATGGCATTCATGTGGTAAACCAAAAATGTTTTCAAAGAGCTACTTGTTAGTTTTCGTAGAACTAATGAGTTGCTCTCGGCGGTGGACTCCCAGTTTAATGGCCTATTAAATGAGTCCCAAAATCACAAGAAAACCACGGTTTGCACACCGCATTTGGCCGCTGCCCCACAACTCGACGCAGGATCTCAACAGCTTACTCCCTCGGCACAGCCCCCGACCCCAATATATCTAACTATAATGATATTGAGGTCGTTAGCAAGAAAAGATTCGGCCCCCAAATGTGCCGCGACAGCGACCGCAGCTCCAGTGATTTCGGTTGAGTCCGCTGGGGGGTCAAAATTAACGACCCCTCAGATCCCCGTCCCGAATGCTCCCCAGGGTGACACGCCTGGATTACCGGCAGAAATTGGTAATACAGCCAACCACTGTGTGTTGCCAAAAGCCCTTATTGCAGTACCACCAACGAGGCAGATATTTGTCTCTCGGATTCACCCGTCTCAAACATCTGAAGATGTTGCTGTCTATATTCGAGACAGAACCAAGTCCGATCAAATTAAGGTGGAACAATTTAAATTTTCTTATGCTAGGGATATTTCATCTTTTAAAATAAATGTCCCTGACGAACCCTTTAACACAATATGCTCTGCTGATTTCTGACCTCAGTATGTTTTTGTTAAGGAGTACGAAGCTAAGAAAAAGAAGAGACTGCCTGTAGGAGTTAGTCTACCCCGGGCGGATAAACCCACTGTGCCAGCTACGTCCGCTCCAAAAAATTAACTATTCTCTTCTCTCACAATGCAAGAGGCTTACGTAGTAAGCTTCCCAAATTGTATCCTGATAGTGTTTCCTTTGCATCCCAGGTAATTGTGTTCAAACAGCCGGAGATCCTAAGCTCCGAAGTTTTTCCAGCTGTGTACACAATGTACAGGCTTGATCGGCCTTCCGGGCGAGGGGGCAGGGTCCTCATTGCGGTTGACTCCAACCTCAAGTCTGAATTATTAGCTTTCGAGGAATGCCTCGATTTTGAATTCCTCTGTGTAAAACTATCATTTAATGGTAGTTTTACTTATATTACATGTTCCTACATTCCACCCTTTGTCGGAACTTCCTATTTATAGGAACCACGTTTTCGCTATCCAGTCGGCCTTCAATATACTTTCGGATAGGGACCATTTAATTGTGGTAGGTGATTTTAACATTCCTTGAGCTAATTGAGCCGCAACCGAATCCTCTAACACACTCTTAACTACTGCACGACACGATTTTACTGTTGGCTTGTTTGACATTTCGTTGTCTCAAGTCAACCATGTACGAAATTCCTAAGATCGCTTGCTCGACCTCTGCTTTGTCTCCGATCCGGCAAGAGTCAGTTTGGATCCCGCCCTTGACGCAACCCGAAGATCCGTACCATCCTACATTCGATGTGACAATCGGTATTAAGACTGCTATGGGAATAAGTCTGATCGACCAGATAAAAAAGTCCACTGTTTTCGCAAGGCGGATTTTCGACGGCTGTGTTACAAAAACTATTTGACTCGTTGTAGGGTTCAGTTTGCGCAGGACCCAAAACCGTTTTATAATATTGTCAACACTAAGCGTAAGCCAATTACACATCCTTTTTAAATGGTTTACCTTATACTTAGAAACATCCCAATTTCCCCTTATTTGGAAGGAATCATTCGTCATTTCTCCCCACAAAAAAGGTAGCAAAGTGGATGCTAACAACTATGGAGGAATCTCTATTCCTAAATCAGCCTTTCCTAAACTTTTCGAAAACGTAATTACTCCCCATTTGCAGCACCTGTGTAGATCAGTTTTTTTCTATGTTTACACGGATTTATTAAATAAATATCAACGACAACAAACCTACAGGAGCTCACTTCTCTTATTATAAGGGGCTTTCCACAAAATTTGCAGGCAGATGTGATCTATACTGATTTCAGTAAAGCATTTGACTCCGTTAATCACTCCCTTCTTGTTAGGAAACTCGACTTAATGGGTTATCCTGTCGATCTTCTTAGGTGGATCTCAAGTTATCTGAATGGTAGGACGCAAAAGGTTCTATTTAAAAACAACTTGTCGAATGTTCTCCGGGTGACCTCTGGTGTCCCGCAGGGGAGCCACCTGGGTGCCTTACTTTTCACATTATTTATTAACGACCTGCCCAAAGTCTTGACTAACTCCAGAGTACTCATGTACGCTGACGACGTTAAACTTTGTGTGTGCTATTCAAGGACCGCGCTTGCCAGTCGGATTTACAAACAGATCTCAATAACTTTCAAACATGGTGCAATGCAAACTTATTAAACCTAAATGGCTCCAAATGCAAACTGATGACATTCTCACGTGTCTCTCCCATGCTTGCGACTTATACGCTGAACTGCTGCTCTTTGGAAAGGATCACTCTAGTTGACGATTTGGTATCCGCCTAGATCCTAAACTGGAGTTTATTGATCATATTTCGTGCATTGTGAATAAATCCAGAACTAAACGGTGGTCGTAGGAATTCGATGACCCCTATGTCACTAAGAATTTATACATTTCGTTAGTTCGTCCTATTTTAGAATATCGATCATGCGTTTGGAGTCCCCAAAGGGATGTCCACAGCAAACGCATTAAGTCAGTTCAAAAAAACTTTTTACTTTTCGCTCTTCGTAGCTTAAACTGGGATACAAACCCTATTTTTCCCTCTTATTCTAGTATACTTCTCCTAATTAACCTACCTCCCTTAGCAAACCGTAGAACGATGCTAGGCATTGTCCTTATGTATAACCTGATCCGTGGTGACGTGGAAAGCAGCGATCAATTGGGTCAGTTGAATTTCCACGTACCATGAGAACCACTAGATCCTACCTGCCTTTAGTTTGGCACCATTGCAGAACATCGTATGACATGCGTGAACCCTTTAAAGTATTATGTGCAAATTTTAATGATTTGTACAAAATATCTCAACTGTAATTTGTCTTCCTGAACTAAAAACATTAATCTTAACCCACTTAGTACACATGCAAGATAGCAATCGAGCTGTCCGATAGTAGTCTATATTTCCTCGCATTCTGTTACGTATACCTTTGTTTTGCGCCTATTAACACCTAACCCTAACAAGCTCGTGCTTGGTTTCGAAGGGCCACTTGAGTGTACTGACCGTAGTGCATCAACGTCCAAGAGGAGGCATAAAATGATTAGGATATCACTTTTGGAAGGTCGTTAATAAACAGATATAAAGCAGTGGGCCAAGGTGACTGCCTTGTGGGATACCGGAAATGACATTGATAACATTAGACAGTACATTATTGAAGAAAACACGTTGAGTACGGTTTGACAAATAAGAAGCGATCCATTTGAGAATAGAAGGGGAAAACCTTAAAAGAGATAATGTTTAAAGGAGTGAGTGATTTACAGAATCAAATGCTTTACTGAAGTCTGTGAAGATAACATTAACATGCATACGACTTTGAAAACTTCAGTTCATCAGATTAGTGAATTCCAGAAGATTGGTAGTTGTGCTTGGCTGTTTAAAAAAGCCATCTTGAGATGGTGACACCTGGCTTCTACATAGGTATTGCAATGACGGGTTATCAAATGGTCCAGAAGCTTAGGGATAGCCGAGAGCTTGGCGATGGCACGATAATTTGCCATATTTGATCTAAAGCCTTTTTTAAGGAGGGGAATGATAAAAGACTCATTCCAAATACTTGGGAGAGAACAATGTTTCAGCGATAGATTTCAAAGATAGGTCAGAGGGAGACATAGAACTTGGGCACAGTACTTAACGACACAGCTCGGAATATTGTCAGGAACAGCAGAGTGGGACATATCAATGGTTCTTAAACTATGCAGAACATCACTTTCTGCAATGACATCGTTAGCATGAACTATAAGCATAAGAAGTTGCCGTACGTTATATTGCAAATAGGTTGGATATGCCCAGCGAGGAAGATTAAGATTGGTCGAGGAAACTAAGCGATGGAGGGTAGGCATTAGACTTGCGTTTGGAATAAACGTAATTGTATAATTGTTTTGGATCACATCGGAAATCGCATTTACATTGCGTAAGTTATTGTGAATAAAGTTGAGATTTGAGCGCAAGAAATTGGGATCTGACTGATAAATATTGAGCAAAGACATGCGCGGAACCAGCTTTCTTGTACTTTTTAAGGAGGCTTGACTTTTTATTTTTTACGTAAGACAAGTTTTTGTAGAACCATGGGGGCTTATGGGAAGCAGAGAAAGTCAATTCAGGAACAAAAGTGTCAATTTACGGAGCCAATAGCTGAGTTAAATGCACTTGCAGCAGTGTCAATTTCATTAAAATTCATTAAGAACGATTAATCTATTTGTAATATAGATAAATATAAACCATCAAAAGTTAGCTTAACGGAACATTTGTAACGAATAGGAAATGACGAAGTGACAATATTATCAAAGATACAACATTCAACAGATATTGATAAAGTGGGATGGTATAGATCTTCAGTATAGGATATAGGACAACATCTGGCTACCGATACCAATGAAGCATCGATTACAAATATGAGGTCTAAAAGCCTATCTCGATTTTTCTTGACTGGATTAATTTGCACAAGTGAAGAGTCAGTGTTGAGTGTCCGATACTAGAAGATTTGAGTCGTCACAAGGAAGGCATTAGAGATGAGAGATGTTAAAGTCACCTGGTGGTCTTCAGGACTTAGGCTAGACAAAACGGTTTGGATAGCAGATAGGTGATTCACATACACAAGATTATCAGATGGAGGAGGCATGTTAAAAACAGATTGGCATTGCCGACGCTGACTTTTACAGCAATAAATTCAATGGCCTCACTGTTTATAAATGGAAATAGCTTAGAGGAAAAGTCATTTTTAACAGCAATAAGATCACCGTCAGCAAAAGATGAGTGGCCGGTTTGGGGTCGATCGGAAATTAACCCCCCGGATGTTCTTGATTTTTGACCCTTTCGACTTGTTTTTTTCTGGCTGTAGGGATATATATATACAATTTCGCATAACCAAATTAAGAAAAACCAGAAAGGAAGTTAAATTTGACAAACCAATGTTTATCAGGCAGGCTCCGGTTTTCACTTTTACAGGAAATCGGCGCTCCCGTTTTCACTTTCAAAAGACTTTTTTCTTTTTAAAAACTGGCATGTTTTTAGTCGAAATGGAAAGTAAATAAGTTTTCCTACATTAAAACGGCTCTTAATTGCAAAAGGAAAAAATAGTTGACTAGTTGGTCTATTGATGTTAATTCCACACCATCAGTAAATCATTCTAGTAAGTACTTACTTTTAAAATTGTTATTTTCTAACCCCACCTCGAATTCTGAAATAAAATATTTGCCGTCGGCAACAAAAACTTTCGTTTTGGTTCCCAGTGCTGCCGCACTGTTGATGGAACCAAACACTCTGGGCGAAATGTTTGTAAAACAACAAAGGAAGCTTCGGAACTTCGGTAAGCTGAAGTTTGTATACCCTTGCAGTCTGCAATTGGATCATTGCAAGTTGATTCATTTCAGTAAAATTGAAAAAATATTTAAATTTGTACATTTTCTTTTAGATTACCTACACATTTTACATTTTACATGTAGAACTTTACATTTTTATATAAATTAATCGATCGCTTCTATGGCAGCTATATGATATGGTTGACCGATCTTAATAAAATTAAGCCCGGAATTCAGGACCGTAAAAATCAGCTGTATCTCAGAGAAGTTATATTTTTTGTTCCATTAATTTTCGATCATTTCCGTCGCACCTATAAGATATAGTGGTCCGATTCCGTTGCGACATATATACTAACTGCAATAGAAAGAAGGCTCTGCAAAGTTTCAGTCAGAAATCTGGCTATGATACATTAGAAAAAATTGGTCATTTTGCATAAAGTCAGTGAGACAATTTATTTTTCCGTCTCGATAGAAGCCATTTTTTTTGACATGACATAACAGACAATACTGCTTGTATTAAAAATCCTAAAAAAAAAACAATAAATACTAGCCAAAAAAAAAATACATTTTTTATGAAATAATAAAAAAATATATATATGTATATCTATATATATATAACAAATAAATAATCGTTATAAATGCAACCTAAAATTATTAATAAATTAACAATATTTACAAAAAAAAAAGTGGGATAGCTACCGTCGAGTGTGACCGACTGTAAGATAACCGGTACCCAAAGCATTGTGGGTGAAATTGAATAGCACATGAACATGGAAAAAAGAAAAAGAGAAATTAATACAAATGTTGCTAGAAACATGTTGAGCAACACTCAAAAGAGACAAATGTTGCTAGGAACATGTTGTGCAACTCGCATGAGTGCTCTCAACATCTCTCTCTCTCTCTCTCTCCCAAGAAGAAGGAGAAGTATTCACATAGGCTATATTGTTTAACTTCTATGTGTATCATCCTTCATTATCATTACTCATCATTACTCAAATTTTCAGAACACGTCCGCTATTGCCTATTTATTAAGTTTTTTAAAAGCCTATAGCTTTTATACCGTTTTTTATGATTTTCGGGGGTGGAAGTGGGCGTGGCCAAATTTTAAAACAAACTTGATCTGCGTGCAACAGATTCCCATCTTGTCACCAAATTTGGTAACTCTAGCTCTTATAGTCTCTGAGATCTGTTGTTTCTCACGGACGGACGGACGGACGGACGGACGGACATGGCTAAATCGACTCGGCTGGTGATGCTGATCAAGAATATATATACTTTAGGTGGTCGAAGATGCCTCCTTCTACCTGTTACATACATTCTCGGTTGACACTAACTTATAATACCCTTGACCCTATGGGCACCGGGTATAAAAAGAACCTCCATTGGGGAAACTCTGCTTTAATAGTTATAACGCATTTTACAAACATCATTTGTCAAAAAATGCTGCTATGCTGTAGCCGTGATAATACAGGTCGACAAAAATTGAACTTTTTTTGTGTCGGCGAATAAAAGCCATTGATTCTGAAAGATCTTTACCGGTTTATTACTAGTCCGAAACTGAAAAGTTTCTATCACGTTAAAAGGAGCTTTGGCCTTTCTACTTCAATATTAAAAAAGAATTTTTAATGGGGGGGTTCATTAGTTATAATGCATTTTACAAACATATATTTGTCACAAATTGTTGCTATTTTGTAGCATTCAATCTTAAAAAATCTGGTGAGAGTCTTCGCTTTGGTTAAAAACATTGGTTATAATAATAACTTTATATTTTATTATAATATATAATTATTATAATCCCAAATTTAAGCACACAAATCAAACGTTTTATGGGCCGACAACACATTCTCTGGAAATTTTTGAGAGATGCCTCCTTCACTGCGTTGCAAATATCATGGCAAAATTATAATACCCTCTGCAAGGGTATAAAAATTAAAAGGTGGACATTAATTAGGTTTAAGGCAGCCCTCTTGGACCATTAAATAAACAATTTCTGCATTTATATGGTTTTAAAACAAAAAATTGAAAAATGTAAAGGCATTTAAACATTCCGTTTACTTCTCAAAACATCCAATCAACTGTTTGAGCAATAAAAACTATTAAATATTTCGATAACAAAACGATGGCAAGAAGTTTGTGAAAATTGGAGCACCTAATAACGAAAGCGTACGTTTTTGGTCTAAAACGATACGAAAGTAAAAGCCGGAGCCTGACTCTATGATTTTCTTCAATATTTTTTTGTATTTTTGTTCATATTAAATCGACAGTGTAATTATAGTGTTTTAGTAGTTAAGCTACAGTAATAACAAAAGAAAAAGTCTGGAATATTTTGGGGTTCAATATTCATCTAACCGACTAACTATTGCAGACGTATAGGAAACGACGAAACGAGAGTCGACTGCTAAATGTTTAAACAAAAGCCCAGTCGCAAGCCTCGGATATACCTCTTGCATTTTTCTTATTTATCTTTAATGACTTTAATCTGTTAAACCTACAATTTGGCAACCCAAACCGTAACAGTATACGAGATCTGTCTCTACACTGGCTTTTTAGTCAGTTAGACGATATTTTCAGCCGCCTCCGGGTTGCTAATAACATTATGCCACTACAATAAAAACTTATTTTATTGGAATATTCAAAAGAGGCTTGACAGCAACCATAGGTTTTACTTAAGTGCGTGTACGTCACTTTCAAATAACAATTCATGCATTCATTGGCAAAATCGTTAGGTCTAAAAAGAAAAATACCAGAAAAAATAATGAGCTCGATAACAAATACCGTCTCTAATGCATAAAATGGTATCTAAAAAGTATATTGATGTCTCAATAGACAAAACAGTCTCTCAAAATTTATTGCTTTCTGCAGAAGGCTTGCCATAATTTTGAGCACCTGTACTTCACAAAAGCAAGAAATTGTGCCGTGAAATTGTGTAATTATTATAAATTTACTAAATCTATGTAAGTTAAGCCCGATGGTTTTTATTATTTAAAAAAATTATATTTTTTAGGACACTTGGCCCGTATTTATTTGCACATAAATTGGAACTAAACTATGTTTACAGAAATTGCCATATTTATACCCAATAAGTTTGTAGCTGACTCTGCCAACGTCGGAGCTTTGCCGTTGTCGTCGCTGCAGCGGGAACTGGATCAGACGCTGCAGTCAGCATTTTTTGGGAGCTATTGACCGAAGCCGGGAAGTTGTACTTGCACTTGTACTTGCTGGTGCAATACCGGATGCGCGTGGCCAACTTCGGTTGCGAATTCGTTTTGTGTTAAGTCCTCCACCTTTAAAATCGAGTGTCCACGCTTGGTGCGGTCATTGATCTCGTTATCAGAAGCTATTTTGTTGATGTGCAGTATTTTGACCCTTTTAATCAAGAAGAGGCTTGCTAGTGCTGCTAGTCCGATGATTATTACGGAATTTATTAGAAATTCGGCTGTATGCGATGTTGTTTTTAACAGTTCCAAGGTCTCGGTATTGTTAATGCTCAGTTCTTTTACCAATTCCAGGGATAGCTTTTCTTCTATCTTTTTAATGGTCATCTCAGTTTGGAGAATTGCTGGCATCGGGTGATAGTGCACCGTGTCTTTGTTGGTGAAGGTCTGTCCATCAATATTAATTGTAGAATTGCTGAAGTTGATAACAAAGGTGTCGTTGAGACTTGTGGATGTCCCGTTTATTTGTACGTTGCAGGAGAATTTGTTGATTTGAATGACTCCAGGTGCGATTTCATCAATAACTGGAGTGTGTTGGTTGTTGATTCGAGTGCAGGTGGCAGGGCGACTTTTTAATAAATTTGGTAGGCAAGAGGAATTACTTAGGTCTATCATATTTCTATGTTTACAAATGGTTATCTCATTATAATTATTACATTTTTAAATGTTTGCAAAAAGTTTTCCTTTACATTTGATTACATATTTGCTTTGAATTTTATTAACATATTGACCAATTTTTATTGGTTTGATTAAAAGTTCTTCACAAAAGTTATATATACTAAAAATAGGTGTTGGCCCATTGCTTGCTACGCTTACTTCTGCTTTTTATATGGTTTCTTCAAAATTAGTGTATGGCAACTAATCTTGAACTAGTGTTTTTATACCCGATGCCCATAGGGTACAAGGGTATTATAAGTTAGTGCCAACCGACAATGTATGTAACAGGCAGAAGGAGAAATCTCCGACCCTATAAAGAATATATATTCTTGATCAGCGTCACTAGCCGAGACGATCTAGCCATGTCCGTCTGTCCGTCTATAAGAGCTAGAGTTACCAAATTTTGTGACAACATTGGAATCTGTTGCACGCAGATCAAGTTTGTTTTAAAATTCGGCCACGCCCACTTTCGCCCCCAAAAAACATAAAAAACTGTTTATTAGCCATATGCGTGATTTCGGCGCAAAGTAAATAGATATACCTAATAAGTAGGCAATCGCGGACGTGTTCTGAAAATTTGAGTAAAATCGGATGATAAACATAGAAGTTATTAAACAATAAAGTTTGTGAGAGAGAGAGAGAGAGAGAGAGAGCGCACGTGCGTGTTGCTCAACATGTTCCAAGCGACATTTGTCTTTGTTGGGTGTTGCTCAACATGTTCCTAGCAATATTTGTCGCTTTTGAGAGTTGCCCAACATGTTCCTAGCAACATTTGTCTCTTTTGAGTGTTGCTCAACATGTTTCTAGCAATATTTGTCTCTGTTTGTCAACATTTCCTTTTTTCCATGTTCATGTGCTGTTTAATTTCACCCACAATGCTTTGGGTACCGGGTATCTTACAGTCGTTCACACTCGACTGTAGCTTTCACACTTGTTATAACTTCATTTACCTCTTCATCTCCTAATATCTGGGTGCTAGTTATATCTGCTTTTGACCATTGTATTGTGTGGTTTAAGTTAACAATTTCTTCTTTTAGCATTTTAATTCGAAACATTCACATTGTGCTAGTGTCCCTTTGAGGGTCTCCTCCGTATTTAAAGCTATTTATAAGATTCGCATTGGCCTGGGTGATATTAATTCTAAAATAAGAATAACTTGATTGTTGTTGTTAGTTAGTGCTGAATTTATTTTTTCTTGAACTATTTCGAAATCTCTATTGTCGGGAGATCCAGCTTACCATTTCCAGGCGCTGCCTAACAAATCTATATGTCTTTTCCTTTTACTTTTAATCTTGAGGTTGTTAATTAATTTTTTTTTTTTTTTTTTAATTTAATCTCTTCAGTTATAAATGGCAATATTGGGTCGTATATTTTTAGTTTATAGTTAGCAGTGTAATTAATATTTTCAAGAGTTTTTTCGTGTTCTTCTATGTCAATAATATGAATTAATCTAAAAGTTCCCGTTTGAACCTTCGTCAGTCCGGTAATTAGAGTTGAATTGAATAGAGTAGAATTGAATTTCGTGTAGTCAGTTATTTGCACGTCAGCAGTGCAGTGAAAAGGGTTATGTAAATGTGATTTAATTTTGAATAAGTTGTTTATAAATAATTCTTCCTTTTTCTGTTAGTACTGTAGTGTTTCTATCTTCTTTTACGGTTTCTTTTTTATAACTGGCGGATAGTTTTGTACCTAATCTCATAATTTTTAACTAATATCTCATCTCCTGGGAAATATTTTTTTATTTGATCTCTACTTTTGTTATGGTATTTTAGGTCTTTTTCCTGAGTGGTCGTAATTCTCTCTGTGATTTTTCGTCCCTCTGTTTGTTGAAGTCACGCTACCTTTCTTCCAAAAAATAAGTCAACTTAGTATAGAATAATTATATTTGACAACTGATCTGTCCATAAGATCTTTTAACGAAGAATGTACTGTATCGGCCTTTTGTCACCGAATAATTTCTGACAGTGTTAAATGTAAACGTTCGATTTCGCCGTTTGCTGAACTGTTAGATTGAGGTGCTTTGTAAACTTGGATATTAAATTGATCTTATAGCATTCGCAATACGGGAGTCGAACCAAGTGATTTCTTATTATCTATTACAACCATTTCTGGGATACCAAAATTGATTAATAATTCTTTTAAAGATTCTTTTACGTCCTGAGTTGCTCGAGATTTGACTATCCCAGCCTGTGCAAATTTTAAAACTTATCTATTGCACGCATAGTTATCTGCATTTATCTATGCACAACCTCGGCCTTTGCCCTAAGCACAGCTTCGGCCGCCTATTTTGTCGAAGCTATCAGTCAGTTGTCATTCGATCGTTCTATACGAGAAATCAATTCTTGCTTATCTTACTTATCGGGCTCAGCATAGTTGTTGTTGGCTTACTCATTAGTTCGAGCGCAGCCAGCATTGCTGTTCGCTAATCTTGCTCATGCATAGTTGCCTAGTTATACATAACTTTACCTATTGGCCTGCGCGGCCAAATAAACCTATTGAAAATAATGAAACAATCGCGTTTGTTTTACTTAAGTTAGTGAAAAAGCTCACTAGCTCAACATTTGGTGACCCCGACGTAATAAACATTGTCATTAAACAAATAATTGACTTAACTAGTTAATAATACATATATACGTGCGCCCAAAACATACATAACTCTATTCGCGATCATCGACCGCCGCTGTTTTCGTACAGTGGATTTCAAACTATCACAGAGAAGCGGCTTATAATTGAGGATTCCCTTTGAAACCGAATGTAGCTGGATTCAACGATTATAAGGCCTAATACGGGGGCAATATTTTATAAGCAGAAGGCAGGGTCATTACTTAATCGTGCAATGAGCACCCGCACGCTGCTCACCAGAGGTAAAATTTGTAATATGCTGATGATGAGTTAAAGGTGCGTTTGGAAATGGTTGCGAAATTGAAAGCCTCATTTACCTCGGCGCATGATAAGTTGGAAAAGCTGGACTACGGCGAGATTGGCAGCAAAACACAGGACGAATTTGATGAGTTGGAAATTGACCTGCGATGCGACCTGAGCGTGGAACTTGGAAAACGACAATAACAGACATAAAATGTGGCATGTTCGACTATGCGGAATGAATCCACTCTGGAAACCGCCACCACTAGTTTGTTTAAGAAATCGTTTTTACCGAAGTTAAGACTACCCGAATTAAGTGGTGGCTACACGGAATTCGCCAGTTTTATGTCGATGTTCTCAACGATAATCGATCAGGAAACCGACCTCCCCAACGTGGTAAAGCTGCAGCATCTAAAGTCTTCAGTGAAGGGCGCAGCGTTGGAAACAATTCGATCGCTTGACATCACTGATAAGAATTATTCGATTGCTTTAGAGTTATTAAACAAGCGGTATAATAACAAGCGTCTTATATTTCAGGCACATATCACCAAGATTTTCGGCGTCAAGAGGGTAATGCTAGCTTATGCTGCAAACTTAAGAGGGTTGTCTGACAAAATCAACGTGCAATGGGAACCCCAGCGCAAATTGGTAAATGCATGATCATGCACCTTCTGCTGCAGAAGGTGGATGCAGTTACCCAGTCATAATGGGAAAAAGGAAGATCTGCAAATAAAATCCCCACATCTGATCAATTTTTGAAATTTTTGGACAAGCGATGTCTCAAGTTGGAGAACATGGAACACGCCACTGCTGCATACGCAGTCGGCGGCCAGGTGGGCAAAAATCGTGGTGTTAACGTGCACCGAAATACTCTCATCGCCAGTAACAATTTACACAGCTGCGTGGTTTGCCGTAGCGAAAATCATACCATTTATCTCTACCCTCAATTTGCCAATCTATCGCCTCCACTTCGGCTTCGAGAAGCGAAGAGATTAGGCCTTTGCACAAATTGCCTTAAAAGGGGCCATTTAGTGAGAAATTGTGACTCGATGTCTTGCCGATCCTGTGGTGCGAGGCACCATACTCTTCTTCATATAAATTCTCAAAATGTTGAAGCACTGGCCCCTTCGTCATCTGCAGTAGGATATGAGATATCACAGCCATTGTAACGGCCCAGGTTTTTATTTACAAATATATGCCCAAAAGCTTTTGTTTCACATAGCCCAAAAGCTTAGCATCGGCGATTGCATCGCTGATATTAATTAGATGCATGCATATCTTAAGCTTGCTCTTTTAATTCAGCAGAACAGATCATGGGCACTGATAAGCGCGCTAACTTTGTTCGAGCTTAAACATATTCCAGACAAAGCTTGTTGTTCTGGAAATTTTCGCTATAAAAGCGCCCACGCGGCTTTAGTCGATCTTTTCCAACTGACCAAAAACTCCGCTACGCCGCTATTGTGTTTTTCAAAGTGCGACAAAACACAAAGATATTACTTAGAAGTGAAATAATCGCGCCAACGCGCTTAAACAAATTGTGCGGGTGGTCGCGAAATACAGTGCGTATAATTTTTTTGGGAGGAAAAATTATATCTCGGCCGCAGTTGGCCAGAGAAAACTCCCTGGAGGAAGGTCTGGAAAATTTCCATATAGACCTTGCAGACTTTTCCGAAAGGTATGTAGAGTTATAGAGAGATAAAGGGCGTTTTCCTAAAGCAAATTTTTGTTTAAAGTTTGGCCGGTAGTGCTCCAACATAACCCCTTCGCCCACGCTATCAATACACGTGTAGAGAAAACCAGAGGAAGAGGTGCATTGGACCTAGTCAATAATACCGGACTTGACACAAATAAAAGGAAAATCTAAAACGAATCTACAGGAAAATAAAAGGGAACACATTAACAAAATAAAACAAAGCCAGGGAGAAGTCGTCAGGCAGAGCAGTTCACTCCGAGTCCGCCCCTGTCCTAGAGCAGCAGCAGCGCCGCAGCGCTGTAGACCACGCCAAAGTCAACGGCAGAAGCAGAGGAAGCGAAAAAGCTTGCCAGGAGCGGCTCCGAGCGCACCGCGGGTGTTAGGCAAATGTTTTTTTTTGTTTTCAAAATTTGTTGTTGTTCTGCTGAACGCAAACTCTGGTTGGCTGGTATTTAAATACTCGATTAGATAACAAAGAGTGTTTCGATTAAAAACATTGATGTAAAAATAAATACACTGAAAGTTAAATCTCCAAAGGTTAAAAGTTAAAATAACAAGTTAAAAATCAAAATCCATAATTAAAATCAAAAGTTAAAATAAAAATTTAAAATCTAAAGCTAAAATTACAAGTTAAATTCAGTTAAGGTTATTATGAGAAGTTAGGTTCTTATATAAAAGCTTTCTTATTGCCCCCAAAAGTCTCTATTATCATCACCACGACCACGCTGGAAGGCCTTTCAACGCTGGAGAATATGAAATGTGAGTAATACCCTGCAAAATTATATATTGCTTCTTATTTGAATTTACCTTCTCGAATATTTCGAGCCGATCCAACCGAACCATGAATATCGTTGGTGACCGCTGACCGCTTGACATTAGAATTTCTTTCATTATTAAATTCCCTAAACTTAGAAAAAAAAATAGCCAATAAATAATTATCGTTAACCAAAAAGTTAAATAAAAAAAAAAAAAAAAAAAAAAAAAAAAAAAAAAAAAAAAAATGAATTAAACCTACTAAAAATTTTGAAATTTCGTTATACACTGAAAAACAAAAACAATGAATTAAACTACCTCTGAAAAAAAAAAAAAAAATAATAATATATATACATAAATTAATAAATTAGACCCACTCTCTTAAATTTACATAGAATAAAAACATGCAGTTAAAAATCTAGTATTAACAAACATAAATACCCTTTTCATTTATTACATCTATCTAATTTAATTCGAAACAACATTTAAACTATACACTGAAAAAAAAAATGATCAACGGATACGCCATCAAATAAACACAACAACCCAGCACAACAAATATACCCTGCAAATAATCAGAAATTAAATACAATGTAGAGCCATTCCAAAATTCTACATATAAGTAGAATTAATAAGGAACTATATATAAGGACACTTACAAAGCAACGAAATCGCTTCTTTAATAATTTAATTTAAAATTTAAACCAATGAAGTAAAATCTATTTTAATTAAATGGATAAGTTTTAGTAACGTTAGAAGTAAAATGTAAACATAGACATAACCAAACAACTGGACATACAATGAAATTTATTTTGAAGTTCGAGATGATTATAATTTTGGTGATTAAAATTTATAAGCATTGAGTTTTGAAGTTATTATGTATTAATTGAATGTTTTTCTGGATTGACATGGCAACTTAAAAACTTCGGAGGAATCTTTAGGGTATCTTCAGCGCTTGTATATTTTTGAAGATCATGGATGGGAGGGTAAAGACCGCGAGAGTCAAATAACACCTAAGACCTCGCTAACATTAAAATCGCTAGCAGTCCGATTTTTCACTCCTTTGTTTGAGTTTAGATATGGTTTGCCCTTGTTAAGTTCGTGGAGTAAAGCTCCCTTGATAGTTTCAGTAGGAGTCCTAAAAAAATTAAAATTATGTGAATGTGGTAAGGAAATGGCAAAAACCCACCCCAACGCCAAATGAGCTTAGGTACAAGAGGATTCCGCCCGCCAATGTTTCCGACCCAGCAGATCGTGAGATCGAGAGAGGCTAACTATTCAGTTAGTCGGAGATGCCGCAAATACCCTACATGCATTACCCT
>VNJW01015304.1:0-11630 GCA_008042615.1 Drosophila auraria | reverse complement strand
TTTTCTCTTCTTATTATACCCGGAGAACAACTCAAAAATATTTTAGAAAAAAAAAAAAAAAAAAAATTTGTTGTTTGTGGGATTGAGCTCTGGCCAATTTTGCAAAACGTAAATGCATCAGCCGCCTAGACAACTGGGCCACTACCTATATTTCATATAAAGCATTCATATAAGCCATTTTTATACTAAGTATGCTTCAACAACTGTTAACCTAATTTTGGCAGAACTGAAATTAAATTGCCAGTTATTGTCAACATCTAATGCCTTTACATTTTTTTACTGAAAAGATGCTTTTTATTGTAATAGAGAAATGTGTGTGAAAGAGAAAAGAGACCGACTGGTCACCAAAAAAATTGCGCCAGAAAAGAACGAGCGTGACCAAGAAATGACAAACAATAACAAAATTCACTTTTGTAACCCAACTTTGCCGAACTGACATAATTTTATTAATTGAATAATCGGATATAAAAATGTTTAAAAAAAATTTTGGCATGAGCGGGATTAGAACTCAGAACTTTCTTGCATAAAAAACATAGCAATAGACAGCGATTGTTACTTCTAATAGCCTTCTTTTTCTATCAGAAGGCGGTTTGTTTATTATAATAGAGATGCACAAAACAAGTGTGTGTGAAAGAGAAAAAAGATCGACTGCTGACCAAAAAAATTGCACCAAACTACAGAAAAGAACGAGCGTGACCAAGAAAAGTCAATGAATAACAAAATTCACAAAAAATGAATAAGAATCTGAAATAAAAATGTAAAAAAATTCTTTGGAATGGGCGGGCTTAGAACTCAGAACTTCCTTGCATAAAAACGCTTGCCCATCGCTTAGATGTCTGGGCTATGCTTTATGTTGCGTAATAGACAGCGATTGTTACTTCTCATAGCTTCTACACTTTTTCAATAAGAAGGCGTTTTGTTTATTGTAATAGAATGTAATTGTAATAAATGAATTAATGGTTTACCCATTTATTTGCAATGGCCTCCCCGTGGTGTTCCCTGGGTCCCGATTTAATATATGACAAATAATTTATTAAGTCGGGAGCTAATTCGAGCAAATCGCCGCTCGAATTAGCTCCCGACTTAATAAATTATTAATTGAGAAGTATTTAAACAGTCAAACGTTTGGGTGCCGGGTATCTCACAGTCGACGTCTCGACTGTAGCTTTCTTACTTGTTTGAGCGGCAGCCGGCTCTATCGATTTATAAGACGTTATCAGGTCAAAACCAAAATTTGTGTATCACAAAAGGCACTACAACCAAAAAAAAAATCACCTCAGGAATCAATAAAAAAAATTAGATTTTGGATTGTTTCGATTAGCTCACCTGAATCAGGAGGAAACTTTAGGGTTGAAAGGTTTATTAAATAAATTAAAAAATCTTCAATATGAAGAAGGACACAATCTAACATTTACAAATACCATTAAGCACGTACTAAATACAACACATAACTCCCCAATTTATTCAAAACAGTACCCACTTGCTCAAGCGCACGAAATTGAAGTCGATAACCAAGTGCAGGAAATGCTTAATCAAGGATTAATTAGGGAAAGTAATTCATAATACAATAGTCCTACCTGGGTAGTACCCAAAAACACGGATGCTTCTGGTAAAATTAAGTATAGAGTAGTAATTGGTTATAGGAAGCTCAATGAAATAACTATTCCCGACAGATATCCAATACCAAACATGGACGAAATCCTTGGTAAACTAGGAAAATGCGAATATTTTACAACTATCGATTTGCAATTCAATTTTTGTTTTCAATTTTCAAAATAAAAATTGAAGAATAACAGTTATTTTCAATTTTTCAAAAACAATTCTTATTGGCAATATTTATTTTTAAAAATTACAAATAAGAGTTATGATTTAACTTTTATATAAAAATTGAAAAATATGAATTATTTTTAACTTTTTTATTAAAAATTAAAAATAACAGTTAAAAAAGATTAACAAAATAAAAATTGCAAATAAAAGTATACATAATTTTCCTATCGTCGCAGCTAATTTTTTTGGCTCCAATTTTTATTTATCTCATAACTGTTATTTGCAACCCCTGATAGAAATGGACCCAGACTCAATATCGAAAACTGCATTTTCCACCAAAAGCGGTCATTATGAATACCTTCGAAGCCATTGGCTCACTATCAACACATGCATTCAATAGTTCAATATTCTTAAATGAATTCATTCCTCTTTCTCATTTATCTTATCTTTAAAAAACAATTTTACTTCAAATTTTTCCAAAAACTTACGATCTAAGAGAACATTAGTTGCGATATAACTGTTGGGTACAACAAAAAATGAGATTTCTTCTTCTCTGTTATGAAAAATAAGTTTATATAGGGAATTGCCACTCGCTGAATTAAATTAACGGCGCTGCCGGTATCGAACATAGCAGAAAGAAACGTTATATTAGGCTTTTGTTTCGGATCAGTGCAAAAATAGACTCCTACCTGGTTAATAATGGGAATAAATATATTGCGCTACTCCTCGTCATCCCGTTTCGTCTGGTTGTTAGCTGCTCCCACAAGCTTCGGAATAGTTGTTGGCTTCTGCTGGCAGTCCTTCAACATGTGTTGTAGCGATCCACAGCGGAAACAGGAACCTTTCTCGCGCTTCGGCGCAATGCATGACGAAGCGTAGTGTCCATGTGCCGAACAATTGAAGCAGCGTATCGTGCTTCGATTCTCTCCAGCGGAAGTGTTCTTCATGCGATGTCAAAATTTTTGCGAGTTCTTTCGGAGACTCTCATACTTTTGTGCCAATTCCTTCAATTTTCCAATTGTTGTTGCTGAGTACAGTAGGGCGATATTGGCTGAACGATCGCGGAAACCATCGATTATGAACTGCACTTTCAATTTTTCGTCAATATTTGCACGCAAAGCAATTTCCTCCATGACAAGTATGTATCCCATAACAGTGTTTTTCCAGGGCTGAAAATGGTCACCTTCAAGAACAATACAATATCAGCAGTTGAATTGCCACGGCCAAATGTTTTCAGAAAATTTTCCTTGAACTCGATGTAAGTATTCGATCGGTCAACACGCAAGAAAAAGTCGGTATCTGTTCCCGGTTTCATCAGCATCCGCACGCAGCGAAGTTGAAAATTGTCACTCTCATTTACACCTCTACAGGTCCTTTCGAAATCCAAAATCTTCATTTTCAGCAGCGGAGAACGGGACCATGAGCTGCTTCACCATTCGGATGTCATCAGTCGTCTTGTTGTCGTTCTGCGTCAATCTGGCCAATATCTTCTTCTTCTCGGCCACCCTTATTGCAGCGTCGAGTAGTTCTTCTTCTTCTAGATCATCGATGTGCTCACTAGCGGGCCCTTGGCTTATTCACTCCGTTTTGGTGTCTCCTCCTTCCGATCGGGTTTCAGGAATCTCTGCAGCCATTTGGCAACCGGCATCTAAAGAGAGTTTGCGCAGTTGTTTAAGAGTTGCACTTGCTGGGAACTCGAGTTCGTTGCCTTTTAGTCACTCCACAATCTTTGGTTTGTCCATGCCCAATTGGCGTAGCACGTCAAATTTAATTGTTTGAAAAAAAAAATAGAAGTCTTCTCAGATAGCCAAAAATATTAACGTAGGCGGGTGTGTAAAAAGGTCGTGATCCCACTTCTGAAGTTGTTATCGTAGTTTTTATATAGATTGATCTTTATTTATTTGATTTATTTTCGTGGTTTTAATTTGATCGTAGAGTGACCGTTTCTTCTTGTTTTCTTAATCCTAATTTTATTGAATTTTAACATAAAATGCTAAATGCTTTACAAAATGCTAATGGCTACACTATGCAAAGATAGTTCTCAGTTTATGTTTAACATACAACATAGTACTCAGTTAATGCTTTTTTGGTTGACTGGAGTTAGTATTTACTGCTCAAATATGGATTGGCCTCGGGAATTTTGAGTACCGTGGCTGAACACTTCACTAATAAGCCAAGCACAAGCATCAGAATGCAGATCGACACAATCACTAGTGTAAGTTTGTTGGACTGGGCTTTGGACTGCGGCGTTGCCTTCACGGGATCCTCGTATTTCAACATGACGGAAACTATTGTGGTTTTGATTTAAGTTATTTAATGCATTTGTTTATTTGGTTTTGTTTGTTTGTTTAGCGGAAAGTTTTGATTTTATCACCTTCCTGTAGGTGCGGTGTCCTTTCAGCAAACGGATGGCGATCAGCAATCCTGCGATGTGTTGTAGTACCCGGTAGACCTGCACGATCTCGTCCGTGTGGTCGAAAACTTCTATTGGGTTGATTACGTTGGCAGTGCTATCGTCAACTTTAGAAGTTTTTGAGCCCATTGTCCTTGTAGTCACTAGTTCTCTGCACTTTGTTCTGCCTTTTCCTCCTATTGCGAACTTTGAGAAAATCGCCCATCTCAGCCACCGGCGGTCGTAGAACTGGACCCTGGACAACCAAAGAAGAAAAAGAAGCAGCAGCAGCAGAAATTGAGAGAGTTTTTGCCATTGCAATGGCATCTCTCCATTGTACGGGCAGCAGTAGGGAAAAAACTAACAACACCTAGAGAATAAAATCAGCATTAACACCAGAACCCTAACACGTGGTCTAATTTGTAACCCCGCTTCCCCCTCTCCCGGCAACTGCAAGTCGCGTGTGTGGCCCTTCTATTCGCGCGATCAGTGCTTGTCGAAAATCCTCTCCCAGCCCTCTCCATTTTTAGCAGCTACTAACCGCGTGTTTGGCCCTTCCATTCGCGTTAACGGTGACTGTCAAGAATCCTCCCTCCTCCGCTCCTTCTTTTGGCAGTTGTCGATCACAAGTTTTGCCCTTCCATTCGAGAGCTCCGCAGCCGCCGCCCTTTCCCCCTCCTGCATGGTAACTATTGTACCCTATTAGTAGAGTAGATTCCGCGTACATCCGGAATACATAGTCGTAGCTTTAAATCAGCGCCCAGCCGGATAACTAACCCAGTATTTAGTCTCCGAGCCCAGCCGGATGAAAACCCCGTAGTTTAGAATCCGCGCCCAGCCGGATTAATAAAACCACACTTTAGCTTCCGAACTTAGCCGGAACTAAAGCCCGTAGCATTGTTTCCGCGCCCAGCTGGAACCGTAGCACAGTGGGGCCATTTGAGTTTCTACGTTGCAAAAATAATAACTTTTGAACAAAGTCAGATAATCGCATAATTTAAAAGGCATATGACAGATAATTGTTAAACCTATTAAAAATATGTTTAAACAAGGTGCTACTATTTTAGTTATAAATTATCAAAGTCAAAATTTATAAATGTTTTTTATACTTTGCTGTTGTTTATTGAATCTTCTCCTTTACGAGACTAACAATATGTGAATCAAATCTTATATTAATAACCTAACTAACAGTCATATGACTGACACAGAGTTAAATGTCCCTGATAATTATTGCTGGATTGTATGGTCGTTTCAATGCAGGCGGGCTATGCTGGACACCCGAGCCTCTTGCCAGATGATTTGGATGCACAGTAAGTTTTTCATTGTAGGTCGCCTTTTGTTTGTCTATTTCATCTCTTACTGCAAGAATGCCGAGATCCCTGTGGATGTTAAGGTTGCGAATATACCATGGTGCCCCAGTGTGAGCTCTCAGAATTTTCGATTATGCGCGCTGTATGATGTCTATGTTGCTGCTGCTCGCGTTCCCCCACAGCTGGGAGCCATATGTTCAGATAGGCTTGAGAGTGGAATTGTAGAGCGGGACCTTGTAGTCCAGACGCAGTGGCGATTGGGCGTTTAAAATCCAGTGAAGGCTGCTGGCTTTTAGTTTTAGATGGAGTTTTAGATTGCATTCGATGTGTCATCGATAGGTTAGTCGTCTGTCGAGGTAGACGCCGAGATACGTTACTTCTTTGGCTAGGGGATTTGCGTACTATTCAAAAATATTGGAGAGCTTGTTTGCCTGTTGAGAGTAAAAGTTATGTTTTAACATTTTTGTTCGTTTATTGTAATACGCCAGTCAGATAGCCACATCTCAACTACCATGAGGTGATTTGCTAGCTGTGTTGTTGCTCGGGTTGGGCACCTCGAGCGGCGCTTGCCTGATCATTGTTTGCTGTCGTATTTTCAAACGAAAGCGGGATAGGATGTGTAATAGGCTTACGTTAAGTGTTGACAAAATTATAAAACTGTTTTGGGTCATGCGCGAACTGAACCCTACAACGAGTCGCATAGTTTTTATAACATTGCGAGTTAAGCAGGGTGAACTTAGAGAACCGTTACGTTTAAATTTAGAATAAGTATTGGACCTATTGTTTTTGAGGCGAGTCAACTCTTTACTAAACCACGGAGCCTTATTTGAGATTGACGGATAGTATTACGGAACACATTCGGTAAAAACGGAGTTTAAATATCCATTGCACCAACCCTGTCAGTGCACATGTAGAGATCGGACCAAGGGTCTCATTAAATAGCTTAAGGCCATTAAACTGGGAGTCCAGCGTCAGGAGCAGCTCATTAGTTCTACGAAAACTAACAAATAGCTCCTTAAACCATTTTTGGTATGCGCATAAAAGATTTCCTTTGCAACCTCGCGACAAGTTTCACAGCAGTAGCGCAATCAATGCACTTGGCGTGCACAACATTATCACAAAGCCAGCAACCGATATTAGGGTCATCATTTGAAATCACCTTATTAAAGGTTTTAGCTGCGCAGACAATATTAGCGGTCATTTTAGTGACTTACCACTGTACCAATCAGAAGTTTAGAGAAAATAAGAGTAGTTACGTGCACTAAGAGAGAGAGAGAGAGAGAGAGTGAGCAAGAGAGCGAAAGTTAGGGAGCGTAAGCCGTCAAGCTGTAGTATCGGCGTAACGGATAAAGCACAAAGAGAAATGCAAAAATTAAGATAAACAATCGCTGCACCTAAACTTGTTGTGCAAATAATATAGTTATTAATACACAAACACAGCTGCATGCACACGTTAAGTGAATCGGTAAATGGTTATTGACACAAGATAGAAGTTTAAATGAAAACCCTGGTGGTTTATAGCAAAGAATTTACACAAATACGAGGCGCAAAACAAAAACACGACCGTTTACTTTGAAAGAAAAAACGAATGTGAACCCCAGTTTCAGCGCAAATTTCGCGGTAGAGGCCGTGGGTCGAGCCGGGATTCGCCGTACGTTGGATTTGCCCCCTAGCGATAGTGTAGCGTCGATTATAGTTTTAACGTAGAGTTTTGTATAAAAATAGCAAATGCCTTATTCAGTATATCAAGTATTAAGGCCACTCAGACTTGACGGTAGTTTAACGTAACGATCATTACACCCTGATACTGGCTTGGAGTATAATTGCGACAAGGCCCCTTTCCTAGGAAAACGATTCTGTTCGTGGGTCTCGATAGTAGCGTCTCAGAACTCGACCGTAGGGTAGATGAGCATATTGTTGTGAATAGATGTCAGCGGAAGGAGCGCCATGCCAGATGACAAGCAATTCTGTATGTGTATGATTGTGTACTTGCTGGACGAAAATTATATTGACAGTGTGGGAATATTTATGTATGTGTCAATGTGCGTATGTTTGTTTATGAATGGAAGTAAAATGCGAACGCCGTATGTTTACGTTTATTTTCTTGGGTTCGATGGTGGAGATGAAATGTAGATATTGTTATATAAGAGAATGCATACGAATGAAGGCGTATATGTGTACGCGTTCTCTGCAACCTCCAGGAGAAGTTCCAGGTGATGGCAACAGAGATTCATAACCTCACTCAACGTGTCACTCAACTGGAGAAGGAGGTAAAGAAAGTAGATGAGCTCCAACAGCGGGTCAACGAATTGGCTGACCAATTGGCTTCACAAGGCCCTCCAACTGCCCTGGTAGACGAGCTGAAGCAGCAAGTAGTCGACCTAGATGCCAGGCTAGAAGCCAAATGCACTGCGGAGGAGGATGCTGCGGTCGCCAGCAATTTGCGCTGGCATGGTGTCCCACAAGTCGAAGGCGAAAACCTAAGGACGCTGTTCCACAAGCTTTGCTTCTCGCTGCAACTCACTCCGCATCCAGTGGTTCGATCCATTTATCGGGTACGACCTCGACAATCGGGTCAGAAATTTGTAACCCCGATTATAATTATTAAATTAGAAAACGTGCGCGGAAAGGCGGATCTGCTGAGAGCAATAGGGGCATACCGGCGAGATAAGAAAACCCAACTAAGCCTTCAGCTGATAGGGTTTGAGTCGCCAGCGCTGATTTATCTTAACGAACAGCTGACCAAACATAATTATGAGATCTTCAAAGAGGCAATGCGACTCAAAAAGCACAAGCAGCTTACAGCTGTTTTCACACGCCGTGGAGTGGTCTACGTGAAGCTGAGCGACGGAGAGGAACCTCGATATGTTCAAAGCTCGCTCGAGCTTTCTGAGCTGACCAACGATGTGGGAATTCATTTCGAGAATAATCAGTTTTACTCAATTTGTCATGTTAAACTTTCACTCATAATTTTTGTATTTATTAGATTTAAAATTAATGTAGGTCGCTTTGTTTATTTTATGTGCTCTGCAATGTTTTATCAATGTTTTCTTTCATACATAATGCGTGCGCAACTGGTAATATTGTTTAAGCATTTGAAATGGAAGACAATTTAGAAGTCATTAATGTCAATTCCGTATTGCGAATAATTGCAAAACAGAGAGAGACTTTCCCCTAAAAGAGCAATATGACAGCGTGATTCACGAGTATCTGGATCTGGGTCATATGAAAGAAGTTCCTTCGACTCACAGTTCTCCTACCTATTATCTTCCACACCATGCGATAATTAAGCCCGAAAGCACCATCACGAAGCTTCGCGTTGTATTCAACGCTTCAAGCCCTTCGGCAAATGGGACCAGCTTAAACGATATACTTCATGCTGGTCCAGTCCTACAATCTGATCTGACGATACAGATCCTGAAGTGGCGGTATTTCCAATATGTTTTCAGTGCGGACATTACCAAAATGTATCGCCAGATATGGGTCAATCCAAAGCATACGCCCTTTCAGAGAATTCTGTTCCGAAACAAAGAAGGTGAGATCCGAGATTTCGAGCTCCAAACAGTTACCTTCGGGGTCAATTGCGCGCCTTTCCTCGCAATTCGAATCCTGCAACAGTTGGCAGATGATGTACAAGGGCGATTTCCAAAAGCCAGCCAGATCATTAGACATGATATGTACGTCGATGACGTTCTGGCAGGTGCCAACTCACTAGAAGAAGCTCAACTGTCCATCCAAGAGCTGCAGGCAGCTCTAGGCTCCGCCGGTTTCCCACTGAGGAAGTGGACTGCCAACCAAAAGAGCATCCTAAGGGACATTCCTGCTGAGCACCTCCTGCACAGCGAGTTTCTCGACATCGATGCCGAAAGCACGGCGAAAACGCTCGGTATTCGATGGAAGGCTATCTCCGACGAATTCTATTTTGTCCCGCCAGAGATAGAACTCGAACCTTCTTATACAAAACGCGAAGTTCTTTCCCAAATCGCCAAATTGTTCGATCCTGCCGGATGGCTTGCGCCTTTTATCATCCGTTCCAAAATCTTTATGCAGGAGATTTGGTTGCAAGAGTTGGGCTGGGATGAAAGTATTCCCAGCGAAATGAGTCAGAAGTGGCGAACTTTTCTTCAAGAATATACCGACCTCAACAAGATCCGTGTTCCTCGATGGGTCGGGTATCAACCAGAGGTCAAGGTTGAACACCACGGGTTTTGCGATGCGTCTCAAAAAGCATATGGAGCGGCTATTTACTTACGAGTCGAGATCGGTTCCAAGATCTTGACGTCTCTCCTCACAGCCAAGACCCGAGTCACTCCGGTCAAAACCGTCTCACTTCCAAGGCTAGAACTCTGCGGTTCCGTGCTGCTAACCGAAATGGTGACAGTAATACTTCCAAATATGCCGACAGCCAGTTCCGAAATTTACTGCTGGACCGATTCTACGATTGTTCTGCCTTGGTTAAAGAAGCCAGCTTGCCACTGGACCACGTTTGTGGCCAAGAGAGTGGCCAAGATAACTCTGGCAACATCTGTCGACAATTGGGCACACGTTCGTTCCGAACATAATTCCGCTGACTTAGCCAGTCGAGGCGTATCTTTGCAAGAGCTAGCTGACAGTCAACTTTGGTGGCAAGGACCAGAGTGGCTACAAAGACCAAGAAATCTATGGCCAGCGCAAAGCGACGCTCATCCAACAACCGACCTAGAGCAGCGAACAGTAAAAGTTCATTTTAGTCAAACGCCCCCTGTCAATTTTCTAGACCGTTTTTCCAAGCTAGATAAAAGCACTGCGGGTCCTGGCATATGTTTTCCGATTCCTGAACCGCTGCCGCAAGAGCTCGGTCTCGCCCAGTTAAAGACCCACTAGGGATGAGATCCGAGAGGCAGAGAGAGCTCTGATCTCCATTGCGCAGCGCAGAGCATACGGCCAGGAGCAGAAGCATCTAGAAGAAAAAAAGCCCCTTCCAGTGTCGAGTCCGATAGCGACTTTGTTCCCTTTCATCGACCAACACGGCCTTTTAAGAGCATGTGGTCGCCTCAGCGCCTCCAGAGGTTTACAATACGATGAGCGCCATCCCATAATTCTTCCGTACGCCTGTAGACTGTCTCGCCTTCTCATTCAATTTGCTCACCAGATTACTCTTCACGGCGGTAGCCAATTAATGGTACGCCTGATCCGATCAAAGTATTGGATTTCTAAAATCAAGAATCTGGTGAAAGCTGTTGTGAATTCGTGTAAGATCTGCACGATTTACAAGATGAAGCTACAAACACAGCTCATGGGCGATCTTCCGACAGACCGAGTCTCGTTCTCAAGGGCGTTCACGTACACGGGCATTGATTATGCCGGCCCTTTTGAGATCAAGAATTATACAGGGAGAGCGTTCCTCATTACGAAGGGATATGTTTGTGTGTTTGTGTGTTTCTCTACGAAGGCTTTCCATTTGGAACCCACCTCCGATCTCACAACCGAGAAATTCCTCGCGTCTGTTGCTCGTTTTGTAGCTAGGCGCGGGTGTCCTTAACGGGTCCATTCGGATAATGGCAAAACCTTTGTGGGTGCAGCAACTCTGCTTTCTCGGGACTTTTTACAAGCCGTGAAGGAGTCCGTGACTGAGGCATATAGCCATCAGTGACTAGTGTGGCGGTTTATCCCCCCAGGTGCTCCGCATATGGGAGGTCTGTGGGATGCGGGTGTTAAAAGTCTCAAAACGCTTTTTTATAAGTCCACCGCTTCCCGCAAATACACGTTCGAAGAACTTGCCACACTTCTTGCAAAGATTGAAGCGTGCCTTAATTCCAGGCCGCTTCCCCCGATGTCCGAAGATCCAACGGACTTGCTCGCACTCACGCCAGGCCATTTACTTATTGGCGGGCCGTTGCTTTCCACGGCTGAGCCCGAAATAAAAGGCGAAGCCAAGTCGATTATAAATCGATGGCAACATTTGAAGGCTCAACATCAGCAGTTTAGTGCACAATGGAAAGAAGAGTATCTTAAAGAACTCCACAAGCGCAACAAATGGCAATTCCCGACCAAAAATCTTCAGATCGACGATATGGTGGTCGTCAAGGAAGATAATTTGCCATCGAACGACTGGCGGCTCGGCAGAATTGTATCTGTTTTCCCAGGAGCCGATAGCCGAGTTCGAGTTGTTGAAGTCCGTA
>VNJW01015301.1:0-81080 GCA_008042615.1 Drosophila auraria | reverse complement strand
ACTGTTTTCAATGGGTTATTTTGAAGCGGTATTTTGCATGAAAGATACATTGCTACAGAACCGTTATTGATGTGTGCTGCAGATGGGTTATATATCGCATATTTTAGAAACTAAAGTTGGAAGCGAAACCCGAAGATTGCCGAAGTGTAATATACGTTATTTATATGTTGCGAAAGAACTGTTGCAGCATACAAAAAAAAGAACAGTGGTTTCCTTGTTTCACCCCATATTAATCTGAAAGGAAGACTGCACGTATTGAGAATGCATTCTTTACTGTCAAAGAACGCATAGAACTGTGCTTGCTGGAAGCGACCAGGTCCGACTGGGCCGCCAAAGAGTGTGTGTGTGTGTGTGTGTGTGAGCGAGTCCCTGGCAGTGTGTGAGTGAACCAGGCAAATTGGCAGCTCGCCAGCCACACACACAGACACTCGAAGGCACACACAAAAGCCGCTGTTTACATAGACATCAAACTTTTTGCGCTGCGGAAAAGCGGAAAATTGCTCTGGCTGCCCCGCATGTGTGCGAGTGTGTGTGCTGGTCTCTCTTTTTCTCTCTCCCCTATCGCTGTCTCCCTCTGGCTGATGTACTTACTCTTCCATTTAATTAGTGAAAATAAGTATTAAATGAGCAGCTCTTGTTAAAATAAATAGTGCATGCAATGGCGGCCGCCTCTCCCCTTGGCTTTCAACAGGCTGCGCAAGATTTACAACTAATTAAAAGGCAAATAAAACTGGCTCGGCCTTTGAGGAGGGAGTGGGGGAAATCGATAATCGGATCGGCTCGGAAAAGCGGAGCCGCTGACCTCGCGACAAATGCAATTAAAATCACAAGTGCGCGGTCATCTGCATAATTATGCGATAATTAAATTATTGCCAATTTATTTATAACATTCCTGTTAATTAGCCGCTGCCGCTGCCGCTGCCCTAAACCTTATCCCTTGTATTTGTATATTTAATGAAGTGCGAGGGAGATGGCCTCCATTTCCGTTTCCACATCCCCTCGCCCCCGCCCACTCTGTTTATTCGGCCATTTTGTTGTTTGCACTCCACTTGCCGTAAGCCCCACGTTAATTTGTTTGACTAATTAAACTAATGAGCGTTCAAAGTTAATACATAAATTAGTCAGCCAGCCAGGCAGCCAACCAGCCAGCCAGCCCGTGTAAGCTGCCGAGCTGGGCGCAATGGGGCAGCTGTTGGACTGCCTAAGCTCATCTAATTTGGCCGTTAAATAATTGTTTCATTTAATAAATCATCGGATTGGATTTCAGTTGTTCGCTAATAAATGTTTTGCTACGGAAATATGAGTGGTATTTATGGGGGTTTTTGACTGACAGAGGAGATGTACAAGTGTGACAGTTTTAGTCGCAGCTAAGTTATGATTAACTGGGTGAAAGTAATCACGATTTTTAAAGAATTAAAGATATTAATTAATTAATAAAGATTAAAGATCAAATATTGCGGAATCAGTGAAGATACAGTTTCTGGAAAGCTTCATATTTGTCCTATTTTAATTATTAATAAATACGAACTTGATGTTACTTGTTACTGATGCTTAAAGTGCCTCTGGGTTACTACACAAATAGGATTTACTTAGGAACCGAAAGCCATTAAACTTATTCAAAGCTAAACTTTTCCATCTTTGTGACCTAGACTCCACATAATTGAAATAATTAATAATGAAGGTTATATAAGATAAGATAAGATAAATAAGATTTTTAAGGTTGAAATAATATTGAAATTTAAAAACCATATACAATTATTTAGAACCATATCCCATTTGCACAAATTGCTGACCTTTAAACAACACAACTACTTCAATACCTGAATTAAATGTTTAAAAGTGTACACAAATGTAAAGCTGACACATCAAAAACTCAACAAACAGATCATTGGGTAGGAAACTTATTTAAGAAATTTTAATACAATTTCAATTAAGGCATCTGCCTGTTTTCTTATTATCTTTTTTTATCCAGTGTTCAGAAATAATTAGTTGTTGTTCACTCAATTAATTTAGTATTTAATCTTATTATATGGTGTCTGTATAGATTGTATTTATTGTTTTGCTTAAACAAAACTTAAATATAATATATATAAAACATAAAAGGAAAAATTTGGGTTCTTTTATTGCTTTATGGAAACTTAATATAATGATATGGTGAAGGCCTGATGCGGTCAACTGCCACAAATCTACAACAATTTTATATATTTTTACCTGTTAAATGACGAAAGAATAAATTTACGAGCTTGCTTGCTTAAATTTCTTACAGATAAAATAGTCTTTTGTGCTTAAAGAAATTAATTATATATAGACTGACTATACATAACTAAAATATAAATAAATAAAAGTACAATATTGTATTTATTTATTTATTATTCATTTATAATATTATTTTAATACTTAAGGAACTGTAGAGCTTATGTTTATGTATTAGCATTTCTTCATTGAAATCACGGTAGTATAATCTCTTACTTTTATATAATTTGGTGGATTTGGCTGATTTTGTATATGATTTAAGCCATATAATCATAAATACATTCTCGTATTTAAGTAAATTTAATTTATTGATCGCATTCCGTAAAACAAAATGGCAAACTTTCTTCTTGCCATCAGCTAATCGAATGTGTGCCTAATCTGCATTAAAAATGTGCACCTAAAAGCCCATTAGCCCATCTTTCACTGGCCACCGCACCGCACCCGCTGGGCAAACAAGGAGCAATAGCCGTCGTTGGTGGACGGTGGACGGTCGACCGTCGACGTTGTTGCTTCTGCGAATACAAATTAAATATGCTGCGCTAATTCCTCCATCAATTTGCAGCTCATTTCATATGCCAACCCATTTCGCAGGCCATCATCGGGGGCATGGACGTGGAAATCACTGGCATTGGCAGTGAACGATGGCGATGGCGATGGCGATCTCTCCATCGCACGTGGGCAGCAGCTCCAAAATGCCGGCGGCCAATCGGCCGGATGAAAAGCGGATAGAATGGGTAACGGGGGGGAAACTAGTTTGCATTCAGCTTGTGCAGGTAATTAGAAAATTTCCAGCCCATGCTCCCATGCTGGGGTGGAGTGGCGCGAAAACAAAAACAGAAACGTGCTAATTGCAAATTAATTATGCACGATATTGAATTTGCACTAAACGCAAAAGCGGAAACGGAAATGGGCGAGGGGCGGCTGGGCGGCTGGGCAGCTAGTCAGAGAGCCGAAAAAGTTGGTTAAGCGAAAGGGAACGTGATTTGCATAAAGTGCAAGTCGATTTTTGGTGCCTGCTGCCGCCTCTAATGGCCGACACGATTAAGTGTCCGCAACAGCGGCATCAGCATATAAACAGCTAAAGTGTTAATTGCCATAAATGCTTGTCATTGTAGCGGTAAACGGCTGTGTAGATACTGCGCCAGCGCACTCAAGAGAGACAAGCGGCAGCAGCAGCAGCAGCAGCAGCAGCGAGTGAGCGGAAACGGAAACGGAAGTAGAAGCTGCCGGAGGAAGAAGCATTTAGGCAGCGCACATCTCTGAGCACTTGCACTCAAATGAATGAAATGAACTGCTAAATTATGCACGCGATTTAACCCTCATTTTGCTAGCCGCAACTTAGCGCGTCTCCCACCCACCCACTCCTTCCCACACACTCTCGGCCTCTCCCTTGCTCCCCTCGCTCACCGCTCACTGCGCACACTCACTGCGAAATTAGCCGCTCTCTCGCACTCGGAATAAAGTGCTAGGCCAGGCCACGCCCTCTCAAGGCAGCCAATCGAGAGCGAGCCACTCAAATGGTTTCAACATGGCCGCCAGCGGAAATACACTCACGAGAACGAGAGAGCGCTAGAGAGGAGAGAGGAGAGGCTAGATGGACCAGGCCACTTCCCCATGCAAGGCTCGGTCGTTTTTGGTCCTTTTGCCGACTTTTTGCACCTTTTATTTTGTCATTTGTGTGTAATTTCGGAAAATGTTGGCGACATTATGACGCTCGTCGCCAGTTGGGCTGGGGGTCGCACGCTTAAGTGTCCTCCAGGGTACTTACTTCGTTAGCAGAAGTTTCTCGCTTCGTCCTTCGTCCATCGCCCCTTTTCCCAGCTCACCAGCTCCTTGTTGTTGCTGCTGCGGTGGCGCACTGTGCTTGTCGTTTTGCGGATATGTCTCTTATTTTCATAACTGTAAATTGCTTTAGATATTAAGTCTGCTGTACTCGCTGTGGATTTTCCTGTGACTCTAAGTGTGTGTGTGTTTGTGAGTGAGTGTGTGTGGATGTGAATGGCTCTGAGAGGAGGGAAAGGAGGGTTGAGTAGATACACAGAGAAAAATATAAAGTCTGGAAGACTTATATAATAAATACGAAAATGTTGACAAAAGTGACTAAATTTATTTATTTTTTAAAATATTTTTTAATTGGTTTTAGCTTATTATTTAATCCAATTTCATTATTATGCACGTTAATAGGGGAGTACAAGTTCATAAAACAGTCGTAATAATTGATGTGAAAAAAAAGGAGATTTATTAAAAATATATTTAATACAAAATATTAATTATTAAGCGTTTTTTTTTTCTATTAGTTCTTCTTTCTTCTATATATTCTTCTTTTAATAAATCTGATTTAAATTTTAGGTTTTTTATAATCTATCTCTTTGTAGAGCATCTTTTCTCTCTGTGTAATTGGCAGACTTCACGAGAGCTGGGGAAGAGCCAAAGCATTCCATTTTGTGGAGCAGGGTCATGTTTTCGAGAAGCTCTTGTTGGCCAGCAGAATAGCAGGATATTTATTTTGTGGCCAGAACAATGTGTCCGCATGAGACGACACTTGGCGAGGCCATTTAAATAGTTCCAAAGCTGCAGTCATTAGAAGCAACAATTGCCTTTTGCCAGCTTGGGAGCAATGTCATTTACTCGAACAATTACAAAATATATTAAAAGAGATATGGCAGCCAATGATAATATGAGAGTTGGACAGGCAATTAAAGGTGTTTATTAAGTGGCAAATGGAATAAATATATATAATTTAGATCATAATTTAGTAAAGAAACTATTCTGGTAGAAGAGCAAATTTTATAGAGAGTTTATAGAAAGTGGGTTACAAATTAAATGTTAAGAAAAACAATAAAATCAATACAGTATTTGTAGGTCACAGAGTTTTGCGATTTTACAGACATTTCTTAGGTTAGCAATGCTTTCCTGAATCACTCTTTGTCTCTTCGGAACTAGAAAAGCTAAAGTAATGAAAGTTTGTATTCGATCTCATATTAAACTGGTAAGTTAAGACTTAAAACTCTCAGTAAAAATTAGACACAGTTTTTAAACATATTACAATTACATATTACACACTTAAATAAACACAAAAAGTTACTATTGAGTACTGGGTATCTCAATGTCGGGGCCCACGCCCATGGCCTTCCATTTTTTATATTTTGTTCAAAGCAATAATCATTAAAAATTATTTTTCAACGCCCCGCGAACAGAACTTTGACCACATCCTCAAAAAAAGCAGAAAATAAAGATTTTAATATGCGCAAAATTGAGACATAAATTAAAGTCACATAATTCTCATTAAAAGGCCGTAAACGAAACGTCGCAGCGAAAGTGAACAGAACAAAGAGAGGAAGGCCAGTAATAAAGATTTATATAAATTTCTTTATACCTGAATGTGCGGCACAGACATTTGGCAGCCAGATCAAAGAGCAACGACATTTTGCCCATAATTTAATAGTTTCGAAATACGGGCTGCTTAGGCAAATCAAAATAAACCACTCGTAACGACCACCAAATCCCAAAGAAAATACACACACGCAGATGCTAATTGGCAGCGATCTTATTGGAAGAGCAAGTGGGATGGGGCGAGGACAGAGAGAGATGGCAGCCACCCAGGGCGTTAAGTGGGCGGCGTTTGCCAGCCGGAGTCAGAGCCAGAGGCCAGAGTGGAAGACCCTGGTATTTTCGGTTTTCGGTTTTTCAGATTTTTGGTTTTTGGACTGCGCGCGCAATTTAACTTAAAATTTATGCGCAGTGCGACGGGAAGACGCATTAAAAATGGAAAGCAAATGCTCGGCTCAATGTGTTAAACGGCACATGTGATTTAAAGCAGTATTTAATGTTTTTATTATTATTTCAGATTTTTTTCAGCCTGCCATTTGTCTTCGGTGGGGCGTGGAATATTTTTGACATAAAGGAATTTGTTAATTTCGCTATTTGCCTTCTGTGCCGGCGATATATTAATGATTATGAATAACGAAAAGGCACAGAAAAAAAGGAAAACAAAATCATAAACTACACAATACACCATCGCAGATGTTTGTGCGATTGTGTTTGCCACAATACATGTGCATAAAATATTTAGCAACGCCTCACACGAGCTTAGATTGCATAATGCATATTTTATGAATGTTTTCGTGTTGGTCCTCGCTCTCTGGCTCCCCGTTTCCCGCTCCCCGTTCCCGCTTTGTTTCTTTCTGTGCCAAGTCAGGTCGCACGAAAAAGTGTGGAAAATAAAAATAAAGTGCGCTGTGAAAAGAGAGAGAGAGGGAGGGAAGCAAATTTTAAAGCCACTGCGGCAACAAAGGAGAACAAACAGCCAGCACATGCCACAAAATATAGCCAGCTTCCACTTCCTCTGCAACTGAAAAAGTCGACGCATCGCCCACAGTGTTCAGCGTGGAAAAAGAATGTTGAATTTTTGAGTTTAGCTGAATCAAGAAACTGGATGGTTCAAATTTAAAATTAATTTAGGCAAGAAAACAACATAAAAATGCCACAAGCCAAAGGAAGACACTAAGATGCGGAAGGGCCATACATTTGATTTGCAATATGCAGCTGTTTTTCTGTTGACGAAAAACGCGCTCTCTCCGCTAGCACAAAGTTAAGAGCGTTCAAATCAATAATTATTGAATTATTTGCAAAGCAAATAAAAGATTCATCTTGAGTGAAGTTTTGTTTAAAAATAATCCTCTTCCTATAATAATTCAAAGAGTAGTATTCTTAAGCATTTAAGCTTAAAAGTTATTAAGTTGTATGTGACAAGAGTAGACTTTATTTATAACTAATAATTGGTTTAAAACTAACTAAATCATAGGAAATTAACATTTGTATTAAGCAGTCACTTCAGGAAACTGTATCTTTATGTTGCTCTAAATATATATATATTTTTTTTATTTATTTATTTCCATTTCATATATATTTTCCCGCAAAACAAGCTATTCATTCCACTGTGCATGGCTGCCATTGTGGCCGCTTGTGGGCCAGGACCTCGGATTTCCAGTTTGGGCCATGTTTGGCTTGTTGGCTACTGGCTGAGTGCACAAACACACACACACACACACACACATCGCGTAAGTGTGTGCGAACTGATGTCAATCCATCATTTGCCTTAACACCATGATTTGTTTATTTGACGAGCTGTATTAAGAGAAATGAAACACAATTGCCATTCGAGCTCCACTGCTGCTGATTGCCATAAATAAATGATTTTCAAATCAGACACTGGCCAGATCCTCGAAACGGATGGGATGGCTGTGGTGGGTATGTGGTGCCTGCATGCCTGATTAGGCCCTCAATTGTGTGGATAGTTTTGATATAATCAAGGGGAGGCTTCCGTATTATTCCGTATTAATATTAAATCAAAATAAATCATATGCTTAACGGTAAGTGGAAACTCTTGTCACTTGACACACCTGATCTCCTTTCTGATGGAATTTATGGTCCCGTTTTCTTTGCTTTTTGTTTTTGGGCTAATAAAACCCAAGGAGAACAACTTCCTTTTTTAATAAGCTCATAAAGTAACAGCCACTTAAAACTTGTTGTTGCCAGCAGCAGCAACATCAATAAACGGACTCGAAAGGAGCTGCCAAATAAGCCGTGAACGAGTTCCGCCTCCGATGATGCCACATAAACGTCAGTGCCACATCATCATCATCCTCGTCGTCGTCGTCTCCAAACGCTGCCACCCCTTGAATTCGAGTGACAGGCCCTGTCTGTTTATAGAAATTAAATAACTTCAGACAAAATATGAACACAACTCGACACTTCCATATTGAACAGAGAGCGACACAATGGGCCCCGGTTTCCCCTTTCTCAAGACCCCATCTCAACCCCCAAATTGGAATGCGTATAAATCCCGGGCCACATTTGCGGCCGCTTCCTCTGGCCTCTTAACACTTTCGTCGTTTGCTGCCAAGTTAGCCGAGTTGTTAGCATATTTTTAGTGTTATTTTAAAAATTTAAATTGTCGTAATCGTAAATTAATTTCATGGCACATAAAAATGCAACATGCCATGCCCGACGAAACACAACGGAACGATAATACAATGTTGTTTTTTTTTGGGCTATGTTTGTTTTCCTGTCCCCGAAACGATGCCTCGTTTTATAACGCAATATATTCAAAATATATTTGCCTTTTTTATTGTTTTTTGAGTGTGCTCAGTTGGCAATCGGCGTTTTTACAAGCTTTTCATTTGAATACGAGTGCAGCTGCGTTAAGCATAATAATAATAGAGGCTGTGCGAAATTGTCTAAAATACAGTATATCTAAAAAGCGATTTTAATTGTATTAAATTTGATTTAATAAAATCACATTAAACATCCATATACCTTATTATTTATTTAAGCTGATATTTAAAATCGATCGCACCGAAATTTTATAACAAATAATAATCTAGAAACTAATTGTAGCCTTGAAATTAAGGAGCAAAAAAACTAATTAAATAATTTTAAATTTATTTTTTGTTCCTCTGACTGAAAAAATACTGTGTAAATACTTAAAGATCGAAAAATTCACTAGTAAAATAGTAATAGTGAAAATTTCAAAACAATTTACATTAAAATGACTAAAAATATAAGTTAAATCAAACTATCTTCCATCAGAAAGTTCTTATTATTTTTTTATTTTTTAAACTAAGTCCCTGAACATCATTTTTACCATTCAGCCTATTAATTCTATGATCCTACATGTTAAACTTTAATAATAACTATTTTAAGGCATAATACTTGGCATTATTTTAAACACCTCTAAATGAACATGACTTAAATATAATTGCAGTTTTTATAGAATGCATTAAAGAGTCATAAAAACATTATATTCAACAGTATCTTAATGAGATGTGTAAATTATTTTTGCCGCTGACATTCGACTGCACACGAGTCGGCCTGCATGCGATATATATGTCAGCGCCTCGCAATAATTACGGGAAAACGGCGAAAATGTGTTGCAATGTATAAAGTTATATATAAATACACATCAAGTGCAATTAGGCAGGAAATGCCGGCATGTGCAATTCGGTAATTGTTTCCTCGAAGTGACAAGTCGCTCCAAGGTGTGAAAAATCCCCGCCAAAGCCTCAAAGAATCTGTGAGAATATCTATTTATTTGCCCGAGCCATCCCATCATGTATTAATGATGAATTAATGCGGTAAATGCAACTTGTAAATCTGTCACGCGTCTCAGTAAATCATCCTGCATAAGTAATGTGCAGTTTAGCCCAGAGAAGAGAGAAGACACCCAGCCAGCCAGAATCGATACTCCCCTCGAACCACTTTGTCACTCGAGACACTGCAACAGATGCTGCAGCAAACAGAGGTCGAGGCGGGGCGGGGGAGTGTGAAATTGTATGCGCCGCGGCGACTGAAGGCGGTCCGCGGCTAATCTATGACAGAAAACATGTAATAGGAGCGACCAGCCGAAAATAACTTGGTGCCGGGGATCGGGACCGGGACCTTTGTCTTCATTTGCAGCTCTTTACTTCGCAATATTCCCAAAGGTCTGGCCCTGGCTTGGCCCTAAAGTTCCTTGGGCGGCGATCGCGCGCCCAATTAAAGTCACAATCTGCGTTTTACAACCAAATTTAGTTGTTCGAATTAATTATGGTACACATGGGGAAAATTCGTAATTCGACTTAATTTTAGCTTTATATACTTTTACCATACATTACATCTTTATATAATACGATTTTCTCTACAATAAACTAAAAAGAGGGACCAGGTTTAAAAAATGTTAACTTCGTTGGTGTCCTTAAAGAAGCCTTGGTCAACAACATATTGCTGCGCATTGAACTTTGGTCACACTGCTTATAAGTTAAGGAAACAGATAATTCTATGGGGCAAAGTCGATCCTTTGCCACACTGCTTATATATTTATCTATTTCCCATTATTGCCGCACATTGAACTTTGGGCACACTGCTTATACGTTTAGGAAATAGATAATTCTATTGAGCAAAATCGATCCAACTTCTAGAAAAACATATATTAAAATAAAATATATATGATTGTAATTTTGAAAATCACCAAACTGTATAAATTATTTTTCCTTATTAAATTAAAGACTTATCATTTGGTTTAAGGAAGCATCACGCCGAAATATAAATATTTTCATTAAAAAAGATCCTTTTTTTGTAGAAAACAAATACAATATTTTCTTTTTGTGTATGTTCTGTGTGCTCTCATCCCCATTCGCCAGATCCCGTCTGGGGGCGGCAATTTCTTTTTATGACTGCGCTCTGCTGCCGTCGAATAAGTGAAGCGCGAACTAATTGAAATTTGTTGCGCTGACATGTTCTACAAGATCTGCTTGCAGTTGCAGATGCTGCCCTTGTCGATCGTCTCCAGCTCATTAGCCGGCTTCCCGTCGTAGTTATTGTCTAATTTTAATTAATTTATCACAAGCATAAAGTGGCGCAACTTGTGACATTTCCCCCTAGCCTGTTGCCCCCGCAACAAATCACTCACACGCCTCGGTGACCGCCTGGAAGTCCTATGGGGGAGCCACCGCCGCTGCCGCCGGCTAGGCATAAATTTCCACCACAGATTCTTGGCATTGCTCGGCCATCAAAATGGAATTTACGACAACTTCGGATCTGGTCTTTTATTTTGACATGCTCGACAAACAGACGAACTCGCAACAGCTCATTTGATAGCGTCATTTGGATGCCGCAACAGGTACATACAAGCTACCATATTCAACATAAAATGTATGAAATATAGATGGGAGTGATATTAAAAACTGAACTTCCACTGGTTCTTCCACGATTCCCGCTTGTAGACGTTTTTGTATGTCTGCACCGACACTTGGAGCTCCGGACCGAAGGGAGTGTCGGCCTGCACATTTTCCACAGCCAGATTTCGGTTAGTCACTGCGTGAACGATGACCAAGGGCTCGTTTACCTATAGGATTTATACTTAATTATATTTATAATTAATTATTTAAGTATTGTGAATATTAAGAAGGTATATAATACAAATGCGCAAGGAATAACTAGATGAAAATCGCATATTTCCGACCATAGAATACCTGACCATCAAAGCATTGCATACTTTTGGCGACAATTTTCTATTGTGATAACTGATGAAGCTTTTATGCTCTCCTATAGTCAGATTTTTATAAGAAGAGACTTACTAACGAATATTAAAGAATATTCTCATAAATCATTCATGAAAATCTTAATATTTTTGGGATGTCAAGGCTTTTCAAGAACTTACAGGAATGGTCTTGCCCTCGCTCTCGAAACGCAGATCAGGATGTTGGTGGGCACAAAAGAAGTGTGTGTGGGAAATGGGGACTCGAGCATAGGGACCGCAATTCTAAGTAATTAATTAATAATTCATGAATTAATTTTAGTACAAACTCCAGTACCTTATGAGAGACCACGCCCAGCGGCAGCGTTAGTTCCCCATTCTTGGTCGTATACCGAGCCGTGTTGACCGGCAACGAAAGATTCAGCCGCTTCGGACCGCTGAATAAGTACATGGGTTCATCCACCGGATCCATGGCCTGGAGGCGAAACTTCTCGCCGTAGGCCAGACACTGACCGGAGCGATCCTGCTCGTCCGGACTGACAATACGAAAACTGCTGCGCACCGTGGGACGTGGCGAGGGCGCCACCGTCAGGTCGCACATCTCGTTGATGGTGGTGAACTTGCGGATCAGACCCTCCTGAGTGATGATCACCGAAAGGGCCAGGTTCTGGTCCACCAGCTGCTGGCGGCAAATGTTGATCTTAACGGGTCTCACTTGGACTGTAACCCCGAAGGCCACGACCTCTCGCGGTGGACCCAGCACGGTGTCCTGATAGAAGCGTTCATAGGCGGCTCGGGTGGTGTCCAGGAGCGTGTTTCCACCCTGTTTCATCTCATGTACACGCATCTAACAGAGGGATCAAAAATATATAAAAATAAATATGTGGAAGGTTTGTTAACCAAAGCTTTCTGCATTTTTTTCTGCTTCAAACCATGCTCACCTCCTCTGATATGGCCGCTTCGTGCCAGTTGCCAACTTTTACGCCTGGCCCGTACATCTTTTAGCAATGTCTTGAGTATATATGGATAAAAAGAATTATCTTTGAGGCCCTGGTACCATAGTTACCTCAGCCAGGAAGCTAGTATTCGATGTGTTGTTGTATAACTGCTTGAACGTGTGTGTTTCCCCAGTGACAGCATAGCAACTACCTACTGCTGATTTCCCCCAAAAAAAAAGAAAGAGGAACAGATCAAAGATAGTTCCCTGCTTTCGAGAGCCACACACAAAGCCATCGCACCGGCAACTAACCGAGCATTAAATTTGCATGTGGCGCTTGGGTGTCGGCCTCGGCTTTGATCCTGTCAAAGAGGCGAAAATAAATTGCTCAATTATGAAATATTAACTGCACACGATGGCGGCCAAGTAGTGGGTCCCCGGCGCAAGTTAATTACTCATTTGTTGATTGTCGACTGTGGTTAATGAAGTATCCAACTAATTACATTTCGAGACAAGACCGAGAGTGCGCATGTCGTCAGCCGCTCAGCTCCTCTCCAAGGAATTCCCGTTCACATTGAAAAATGCCGCTGCGGAAATTGAAAGTGCCGCCCATGGCCCGCGGGCCTATTTCCACCAGCTGCCGAGGAGTTGGTGCTGAAGCTGGAGCTGACTGGCAGCAATTTATTACCTTTCCCTTTGACATCTTGACACGGTGGTGTCGCCATCCCTCCCTCATTTCGAGTAGTTTTCTTAGGGCCCTGGAATTACTCGCATTCATCTTTTGACAGCGGAAAGTCATCGCTTCGGCGACTAATTAGATTATTAGTCAGTTCAGCCTGATGATTGCCGATAGTTCCTGGGGAGTTCCTGGTCGGAATGGGTTGGTACAGGATGCCTGAACTCAGTGCTCCCTAGGGAGTCCTTGGAACGGGCTTGTTAACTAAATGTAATTAAATCACTTGCGATTTTTTGGTTTGAATCAAATATTATATCGATCATGTGGGATCTGTATAGATTTCATACATATGTTAAAACCTACTTATAATATTAATATTGTTTTATATGTTTTATCAAAGGAAATATTATTAATTTTTCATAGTTATTTTTTCTACATTTGACAAAACAAAAAAATAGTACATTCTTGTATCTATACATGAACTATACAATAAACATAAAACAAAAACCTAAGCATTTTTTATACGAATATCGCAATAATTAACTTAAAGAGTGGCCAGTTTTTAAAATCTTTACTTGATTTACAACATGCTGCACATTGAGCCTTGGCCACACAGCTTATACATTTAGGTAGCGGAAATAGACTCAGTTCTTATATTAAAATTCCTTATGCCTACTACACGTATGTTTTTAATAAACTTATTTAAACAAATCACATGTAGGTGCTTCTTAAAACGTCGCATTCTATTGAAAATAATTTTAACTCTGACGTAAATCCACATCTGAACTAGGAATTTCTTGGAAAAGGTACGAACTCTAATCCTCAACGAACTCTTCCTCCTTCATGAAAACGATGAAAGCTACAGCCAAAAATTTGGCATACATACTTATTGTCTTTTTGCTCCGACAAATCACAAGAAATATATGTATATAGATCACCAATAACGCCATATTTCGCCACTGCAACTGTAAAAGCAAAGATCCTCCGATAGTCGAGTTAAGTGAAGAAGTCAAGATTTGTTCTTAAAGTCTTTTATTTGAATTTCCTTTTTATTATATATTTTTGTTGTTGTTTGTTGTTTTCGCTTAAATAAACAGGAAACAATTAACTTAGCATTATATTTATACAATTAGCTTTAATTAGAAATAATAAAAAATATTGAAGCTTTTTGTTTTTGTTGTTTTTTTCTCGTTTTCTCGTTTTTTCGTTTTCGTTTTATGTTCTGTTTACAGTGTGGTTTATATGTATGTATTTAGTTTACAATAATTAGTTTAAATGGTACTGTTTATTCAATTATTATTATATTATGTTCGCATGTAGTATATATACATTCCGGCAGCGATGAGCGGACTCGACCCACAGCCAAATAGTCCTGAATATATATCGCTATATAAGAAGTTGATATTTGGCGTTGTCACATTTCCACTTTTATGTTACAAAAATTTAGTTAATTCGACTACTAAATATAGATCGTTACATAATCGTAGCTTAATGCTGCGCTGCTGCTGCTCTTTGTTTTATTTTATTTAAATTTACCTCGTTTAATGTATAATTCCATTAATTGTTTTTACGTTCTCTCTCTCTCTCTTTGCATCGTTTTAAGTTTACAATTTTCGTTAGAATTTCTGTGTTTTTTTTTTCTCATTTTTTATGTACATAAAAACAAAAGGAACTATATATTTCAGTCTTTTTAGTGTGTGTGTGTGTGTTTAGGTGTGTGTTTGTGTGTGTGTGTATGGGTAATGTATGTATGCGTGTGTCTGTGTGTAGAATATCTATTGTTTTGTTATGCAAATAGCGTATTACATAGTTTAATTAATTTAATTGTTTTGTTTTAGTTTTTTTGTATTTTTGTATTTTTTGTAATTATTTTTACTTCAGTGTGTGTTTTCAGTGTAAATATCGCTTGCTTCCCAGTTTTGTTTATATAATTAGCCCTAGTTCTTCCTTCTCTTTATTTTATGTTTTGTTTTTTTATTAAATTAATTCAAGTTATTCTCTGCTCGCTATCACTCTCCCTGCTCTCATCCTCTGCTCCTCTGCTTCTTTCAATGCCTTTTTACAATCTAAGTATTTTGTATAATTCATTTAAATATTTAGTTTCCTTGTTTTTCTGCTTTGCATCTATGTGTATAAAATAAAAACAAATGAACGTTGTTTCCGCTTTTCTATGCTTTCATTTCGTCAGATCTATATTGTATAGTTAAATATATATATTTTAATAATATAAAGAGCGAAGGCAAATATCGAATACTTTTGTTGTTGTTTTTCGTTTAAAAATTCCATTTGCTGTAGTCGTCACCAAGTGTGGCTGTTGTAGTTAGTTAATGTGGCTAAAGTCCGGGTTATTGCCTATGTCCGAGAGAATGTTGGGTGATTTTGAATGGGATTTCGTCGGGGGCTGCGCTTGGATGAACTGTTCAGGATAGTACACTCAGCAAACATATCACGTTCAGTTCTTCATAAATGTATGTGTAAATATATATATGGTAAATGGTATATGGTAAATGGTAAATGGTATATGGTTTATGGATCATTTGTCTATTGTTTCTTGTCTATTGCTAATTAATTAAATATAAGAAAAACGAAAATCCGTCCAGTTTCTTGTTCGTATTTGAGTTATAATGGCGTATGGCAGAATAATGTGAGTCTATGGAGTTTTTCTGTTTCTGTTTTCTTTTCGTTTTTAGTTTTGCTTTCATGTATATAGTTAAAGTACATAAAATGCTTTTGCGTTTGCTTTTGCTTTTGCTTTTGCCTTTGTATATATAAAAACGATAGCAGATTGTAGACAGTGTTATTATATGATGCATCAGTTACTTAAGCTCTCAGTTCAAATTACTTTATTTTCTTTTTCCTCTCCGAAGCTTGGCTTCAACGAAAATTAATTTAGAAAAAAAAGAACAAAGGGTCTTCTCTCGCGCGAAACCTAATCAATTTTTTACCCTACATGATGTACAAATAAATATTACAATTAAGCATTAACAAAAAAAGAAAAGAAATTATAAGAGAAATTATGCGTGTGTGTGTGTGTGAGTGGTGAATCAAGCAACACTTGGCGCTAAAAAATTACTCATGCAATTATCGCTAGCTAAAAAAACTCTGTGTTTTGTAATTTTGTATTGCTTTCCTTTCTGTTTTCTGTTTGCTATTTTCTGCTGTTTGTCTGTAGTTCTGTGGTTGGTGTGGTAGGTACTAAAAAAAAAGTAACATAATTTATTTAGTGTATGTACGTAGTAGTTATGAGTTATATACGTTTAATAATTGGTAGAAATTTGTATGTCTATTTTAAACGGTACTTAGGTTGGTTGGTTGTTGGCTTTTGTACTTTTTGTTATTTGCATGTAGGACTTCTTCTTCTGTTTTGTTTGCTTTGTTTTCTTCTGCTTCTGCTTTAACTATCTCTCTTTAACTATTGCGGCAGTTTACTAAAATTTATAAACAAACACGAAAAAAAACTGTGGCGTAAATACTAAACGAAATACGTAAACATAAATAGGCTTAATCGAAAAACTATTGGGTATTAAACATGTACAGTGCCCAAGAGTGGCTTCTCAGGAGGCGCAAGTAGGTAATCTTTGGACAATTTTAGACGAAACCATCTTGTCTTTCAAATAAATATTTCTTCCTAGAATTAAAATTAAATTCCAGAGGCTCGCGTTTCAGCTCTAAAACTATCCAAAGGTTATCCCCGACCCACCCTAATTTTGCAGACATGCTTAGAGTCAAAGTCAAGATTCCTAGCGACTCGGGCCCCTTTCCTATATACACAGGTCCCTCTACCGCAGTAGAGCGACGGAGGATTGAAGGTATTATTACGCCTCGCGGCCTATGAAGCCATTGGGCGGCGGCGGCCTTGAGGTCCCGCTCGCCGGTCGCAGCCAGCTCTCCTTGAGCAGGTTGGACCTGTTGCCGGCCGCCGTTGTCGTCGTGGCTCCAACTCCAGAGTTGGAATTCGTGGGCGACTTCTTTCGCGTTTGGCTGACACTGCGACTGCGGCTGGCCGGTGGTGCCGTCTTCTGCCTGGGCCTGCTCAGCGGCATCCGCTCCATCTTGATGTGCTCCACATGCACATCGTCGACGTCGTCCTCCTCTTCATCCTCCTCCTCATCCGCCTCCTCTTCCTCGTCATCGGAGGAGCTGCTTTGCCGCGCATTTATGGGCGCCATCATGGGCTGATAATTCGGATTGTGGCTGATCGTCACGCCGGCCATCTGTACAGGCGGCGTTGGCTCGTTCATGGCCACATAGTTGGGATTATCGCTTGTGACACCCCCATGAAGCTGCGTCGCCGGCGGCGGGTGCATCATCTCGTAGTTGGGATTGGGACTGCTGGTGGTCAGAATGGTGGCCTGCCCATCGCTGACCATCGATGACTCGTCCAGCAGCCGGTAGTTGGGATTGTCGCTGATCGCAATTGGAGTGACCGCCGTCGGCGTGTAGAAGCGTGGCGTGCCCGTGTAGCTGCCCGCCGAGCCACTGCCGCCGCTCTCGATCGTCCCGAGGTTGCCCATGGCCACCGGATGGCTGGTCAGGTTGGAGTTGCTGGTGCTGGTGCTGGGCGCATTGGAGGCGTTGCTCTTGTGGCTGGCATTGCTTCCCGTGCGCTTGTGATGATTGAACAGATGGCGATTGAGTATGTTGGCTCGATTGCGCAGGGTGTCCGCCACCACGCGCTTGAGACTGGGATAGCGTCCGGTGTGGGAACTGGCATTGGAGCTGGCCGCCGAGGCAGTTGAGGGCTGCAGGGAGGAAGATCCGCCGACGCCTCCCCCTCCTATGACATCATCCGGCATGGAGCTGCTCATGATGACCGGCTGCCTCGTCTTCCTCGGCAGCAAGTGCTGCTCTCCACTCAGTTTCCCTCCTCCACCTCCACCGCCAGTGCTGCCACTCCGACTCGTTGGCAGCTCAGCAAAGTTCGGACTCGGATCGTAGATCTCATATCCCCGCTCGTGGTTGTCCACCAGGGCCTCCGCATCCGGCAGGACGTAGGCCGCCGCCGCATCATCTCCCTGGGAGGCGGGCAGGTTCTGGAATGCCGACACCATCACCGTTTGGTTATCCGGCGTGCTGCTCGCTATGAATCCCGACTGCATGCTGAAGGGCGAGTGCGTCGCCTGATGTTCGTCCACTACCAAGGCAATGGGACTCTCGGCCGGCTGATCCAAGGAAGAGTTCTGCTTGTAGGTCTGATAGTTGCCCATCCGCAAGGGTGTGGTGGCATCCTCCTGCTGCTCAGCCTCCTGCTGGTCCTGATCCAACGGCACCGCCGCAAACGCATCCAGTTGGCTCCGCTCCTTGCGCTCCTTCTCGCGATGCGTCAGCCCCGCCTCCGAGTCATAGAAGGAGACCTTCTTGAAGTCCGAATCGGGACACTGCGGCTCCAGGTAGGCAATGATATCGAGGAAACTGGGCCTGGCCGAGGGCCGGTGGTGCCAGCAGCGCTGCATCAGCCGGTGGAGCAGGTCGGGACAGTTCTCCGGCCTCTCCATTACGCCGCCCTCGATGACGAAGCGCAGGACCTGCTCGTTGGAGAATCCCTGATATGGTTGCGCCGCCAAGGTGGCCATCTCCCAGAGAACCACACCGAAGCTGAACACATCACTGGCACTGGAATAGACGCCGTCGCGCAGGCTCTCCGGCGGCATCCAGCGAACGGGCAGCAGACCCTTAGTGCCCTTGCGATAGTAGTCCGTTTCGTAGACATCCCGCGTCATGCCAAAGTCACCGATCTTCACGGTCAAGTCCTCGGCGACCATGCAGTTGCGGGCGGCCAGATCGCGATGCACGAACTTCTTGGCCGCCAGATAGGCCATGCCATCCGCTATCTCGATGGCCATCTGGTAGATCCTGCTGTAGGTCGGCGGCTGCACGTTGCCCGTCACCCCGATCCGGTTCAGATACGCCATCATTGCCTCGTCGCGCTCCTCGGGCCGATGGGCACGCAGATAGGACTTGAGATCGCCCTTCTTCATCAGCTCCATGACCACCAGAGCGGGCTGGCCGCGCGAGCAGACGCCCAGCAACCGGACAACATGGTGCGTGTCGAACTCCTTCATCACGCTGGCCTCGCTCAGGAAATTGGTCCGCTCCCGGTCCGTGGCATTCTCGTTGACCGTCTTGATGGCACACGCGCGATCCACCACGCCGTTGGTGAACGACTTGAGAATGCCCTCGTACACCATGCCGAAGGAGCCCTGGCCGAGCGGCGCCAGCTGGATGATGTTCTCCCTCAGCACCTCCCAGTCGTCGGGGATGTACTGCATGCTGGCATAGAAGGGATTCACCTCCGTGTTCATGTGCAGATCGTTTGGTCGCCGCTTCTTTTGCAAGTAGCGGATGTAGCCCACGAGGAAGGCGAACGCCAGGACAATGGCAATGCCCGAAATGACAGCGATTGCGGTGTAATAGCTCTGCGGTGGCTGTGTTTGTGAGAGGAAAAGAGAATAAACTGCTTTTAGTAACCATTATCTTTAGATTATTATTATAATTATTTTAAAAGTAAACTTTTTAAAGCTAAACTTTCTATTAATCAAAGGTAAGGATTTATATTAGCGGTAGTTATCAATAAACATAAGCTTTATCCCCTAACCAAAGATCTTTAAACAGAAAGTGCATCTTCCATACATTTGAATTGCAATATGCAAGCCATTTTTAAGCTGGTGACAAATTTGGGCCATTATACGATTGATTTATTTAGAAGTAAGCTTCACAAGCTAAACTTTTAAATAATCAAAGGTTAGGATTTATATTGCCCTTAAGATGTAGCCATAGTTATCGATCGACATACGCTTTATTCTCTAACTGAAGTAATTTTAATAACAAGATGCATAGCGTCCATACATTTGCTTTGCAATATCCAAGCCATTTTTAAGCTGGTGACAAATTTGGGCCATTATAAGATTGATTTATTTAAAAGTAAGCTTCAAAAGCTAAACTTTAAATAATCAAAGGTTAGGATTTATATTGCCCTTAAGAAGAAGCCATAGTTATCGATCGACATACGCTTTATTCTCTAACTGAAGTACTTTTAATAACAAGATGCATAACATCCATACATTTGAATTGCAATATGCAAGCCATTTTTAAGCCGGTGACCAATTAGGGCCATTATAAGATTGATTTATTTAAAAGTAAACTTCAAAAGCTAAACTTTTAAATAATCAAAGGTTAGGATTTATATTGCCCTTAAGATGTAGCCATAGTTATCGATCGACATACGCTTCATTCTCTAACTGAAGCCCTTTAAATAACAAGATGCATTGCGTCCATACATTTGCTTTGCAATATGCAAGCCATTTTTAAGCTGGTGACAAATTTGGGCCATTATAAGATTGATTTATTTAGAAGTAAGCTTCAAAAGCTAAACTTTTAAATAATCAAAGGTTAGGATTTATATTGCCCTTAAGATGTAGCCATAGTTATCGATCGACATACGCTTTATTCTCTAACTGAAGCCCTTTAAATAACAAGATGCATTGCGTCCATACATTTGCTTTGCAATATGCAAGCCATTTTTAAGCTGGTGACAATTTTGGGCCATTATAAGATTGATTTATTTAAAATAAACTCCAAAAGCTAAACTTTGAAATAATCAAAGGTTAGGATTTATATTGCCCTTAAGATGTAGCCATTGTTATCGATCGACATACGCTTTATTCTCTAACTTAAGTCCTTTAAATAACAAGATGTATAGCGTCCGTACATTTGCTTTGCAATATGCAAGCCATTTTTTAGCTGGCGACTAATTTGCTCCTCTCTCACTAGCACACAGTTAAGAGCGCAAAAATGTGACTAAAATAATAATTTGAGTTATTTGATTTTTTGACTATCCTTAAAAACCTTTCTCAGCTGAAGATTTAAGTCTCCCAATTTATATGAAATTAATAAGTCAACTCACCGGCACATCAATGTATTCGTAGTTCGTAAAGACGCCATATCCTGCCAGTGAATTGGCCCGCACCCGAATGCTATATTTGCCCTCGTTGACGCCTTTGAGGGTATAACCCTCGGTGGCGCTATAATTGGCCACCGGTATGCACTTCATCTCCCCCAGCTGGTCCGGTTTCTGCAGCTGATATTCCAGCGTGTAGGTTACTATTTCGCCATTGGGATCCAGCGGTGGCAGCCAGAAGACTCGCACAGCGGGTCGCGTATTATTTCCCACTTCCAAGGCCACAGACAGATTACGAGCCAAATCGATGTCATCTGAAGGAGTAGGCATTTTATTAGTGATTATCTTGATAATAATAATAACATCTGAAAGAGTTTGAGTGTTCTCAGTTGATCTATTTGACGCTTTTTCAAAACCAACTTATTTAGAGAGTTGGGATTCGGCTGAGGACTCGCGCATTCAGAGTCAGCAGATGTGTAATTCTGTTCAAAAGTGTAAGTACTTACCCCTTTTCCTAGTAACTTTAAAGTACGTAAGGAAATTGCTGCAGGGCTTCTCTGTATCATTGGCAATTGTTTCTCTGCACACAACTATGTCGATGGTGTACCTCGAGAAGTGGTGTAGATTCTCAAAGGTGTAGTACGTCTGATTGATCGGCACTCGCACAAAGTTATTTTCTAGCTCAGCACCATCAGCCAGATTCAACGTTTTGTTTGAGTTAACAGCCTCATCCCTGGTGCCCTTGGTGGAGCGCACGTGACGCAGCAATACACTGCCGAATCCCTCATCCAAGTCCGGCTCCAAGTCGATGGCCTGTCGCCGTTGTCGGGGCGAGGGATGATCTATGGCGTTGGAATCAAAGGCTGCACCGCTGGCTGCAGCTCCCTTTTGCTGTGAACCCGAACCGGACCGCTCGACTCCCAGAGTATGCTTTCTCGGGACATAGACAAAGTTCTGCACGGTATTCTCAAACTCGATGCTTGACTGTATCCTCCGGTTGTCGTAGACAGGCTGGATGTTTCTCGTACCGGCACCTGTGGCATCGCATTTGCAGTCGCCAGCCAATGGATCCGGCTTCACATCCTGCTTCGGGGCCTCGACCTTGGTGTCACTGTCTGTGGTCTTTTTAATGGCTGCAGGATTTAATTAAAAACATTTTTACTAAAGCCAAAAAATAATTAGAAGCTATAGCTTACGATCTTCGCAGTAATTTCTATCCTTGGGATTGTTGGAATTGGCATTCCGTTCCGCCTTGATCAAGAAGTGTGACAGCTTTCCACGAGGTCTGATTGGGTAATCCCACGTCACGTGCTGTAAATCGCAGAAAGATTTCCATAATAATAAGATCAGGATCCATCAATCAAAGATTACTCACTATTTTCGAGTCGGAGATGGAGGTGAGCGCCACTTTGGTCACCGGATCTGGCATGGCGGGCCTTGTCCTAAAATGCTTCACCTCACTCTGGGCGTTGGTCAGCTCCGAGAAAATGGCCTTGGTGCGTACGTAATAGGCGTACTGTGTGTACGGCACCAGGGCGGTAAAGGTGGTCGTTCCCTTTGTGTCGGCTGACACGAATGTCCAGGGATTGTCGCAGAGCACTTCGTTGCTTACGGTGGCATTGCCGTAGGGATCTATCATGTAGTAGAACTCGTAGCCGATAAAGGCGCGCGGATCCTTGAATATGATGGTGGCATTGCTGGGCCCAGTCGGCTCGCCAATCGCCACCATCGATGTGTCCACCTTTAACAGGGCCATATTAGCGGCCACATAGGTGGCCGATACATTAAGGGGCAAGGTGCCACCTAAAAGTACATAATATTTGGATTATTCTGTTGCTTAGGTCAAGAGAGAGGTTTAATTGTGACTCACATGATCCTCGACTTCCGTTGGAGTCTGTAGCCACCTCGCTGCTGTTGAAGGACTGCGGCTTGGAGGCCAGCATGGGCAGCAGCTTGTTGATCGTGGTCACGCACAGCTTTTGATTGAAATGGAAGAAGACGCCGCCATTCCGTATGTACACCGTCTGGTTGGGTCCCCATATCTCCTCAAGATCGTTGTTCTCCAGCACATACAGCGCATATTGATTTTTCTCCATGGCCGGGTTGCCGCTAATCTCCGTCAGCGACTTGAAGAACCGCAGAGAGGTCAGACCGAAGGTCAGGTGAACCTTCAACGAGGTTTTTATAGTGCGAATCTGGCCCAGATAAAGCTCCAAGGTTTCCATTACGTGGGCTAGGTACAAGAAATCAAGGATTAATTAAAGTTTTCCAGTGAGAAGTATATTTTGTACTCACCTTCGCCCTCGCGCTTAATGCTTATGACCAAGGGATCCGTTGAGCCTCCTCCAATTATGTTGCAGCCCTGGTAGACCTTGGCCCTGTCCAGGCTCTCGATAATGCCCGGGCTGCACACCCGCTCGCAGCGGCCGTCCTTGCACTTGATGCACATGTGGCCCTCCATCGAGTAGCCTTGCGGGCAGCGCGTGGTGCACTGGCCCTCAAAGGGGGCCAGGGGCTTGTCCCCACTATCGAAGCGTGTGCCAATCTGGATGCACTCTTCCGCCGTGATGCAGCGCTTGTCGTACTAAAGGAGAGGAGGAGGTAAGTAGGGGTTATTAGTGCTTGATCTGAGCAACCTCACCTGATACAAGTCCGGCGGACAGGTGTCCACGCAGTTGGTGTTGTTGATCGACAAATTGCGGCAGCTAATGCAGGTTTCGGTGCCACTGCTGTCGCGGGTGCAGCCCATGCAGGCCTTGTTGCAGCACGTGTCCTCGTCGATGCAGTTGTTCCGACACTCCTTGGGGCAAACTGCATCAAAATAGGGTTTATTAATATATAAAATATGAAAAAATACTGTAAGTTACTCACTTGTCTGGCAATTCTTGGAGTCCCAGCAATACCGCTTGTGATTGGCATACTCCCGACAGCCGTGGTTGTGTCCTGCCAAGCTAAGCGCCGTGGAATCCGGGCCATCTCCGCCTACCTTGATCTCCTCCGCACACTTGGGGCAATCTTCGGCCTTGCCATTCAACTGCAACACCACCTCCGACTGGGTGGCATTCTCGGCCATGATGTGTAGCCAGTTTATCGTCTCAACGTAGCATAGAACCGGATTCTTCTCGATCCGCACACCACCGCGTTCCAGCGATCGCAGATTGTGGAGTCCCAAATCCATTAGATCCCGATTCGAATATACAACCAAGGAGTAGCCGTCAAACTGGTTGTTGCCACGGATGATATTCAGATTGGGAAATATCTGCGACAGCGAATGCAGCCCGCTCACTCGATAGACCAGAACATAGTCGGTGACCTCTTTCAGCAGGGGAAACGAATGGTTCAGATAACTGCTCACGTTGCCCATCAATGTGATGAGCAGGAAGCCCTCGATGATGGTGCACTTTTCCAGTTGCTTGAATTGCGACGGAGAGTTCCGAATATCCATCGATTTACAAGCTTCAAGAAGGACGAAAAGAAAGAGTTAGTATTAGTGACTTATTATATTTTATATGCCCTTGTTTAATACTCAAAGCTCTTATAAATATATATATTTGTAAACTAAAAGTAGCTAAGTGGTCTTAGGGCCTGTTTCTATCCTCACTGTCAAAATGCCTGTCTCGAAAATATAATTACAACATAAACTTTCCGTAAAGCAAACCGGTTTTCTACCCTCCTGTAATTTAACCAAACGCAAGAGATCAACAGAGCGCTGTTAAGCACCGAATAGTGCAGTAAAGCGCAATCACAAGCTGTTAACTCTTACATTGACACGAAACTTTAACAGTGAGGACAGAAACCTAAACCCAAGTACTTTATTTTTTTTGTTCATACTCACTTGTTTCGTTGCGTGACAATCGAACTACATCGCTCGGTTGACTGATGGCTCGTCGCAGTCGCGTGGATTCCACAAACGTATCTAACCTATCGGAAATATCGTCGTTGTTGTGGTTGTTTGTGAGGTGTTGCTGGTGATGTTGTTGATGAGTTTGGGGATGCAACGTTTGCCCTGCAATGGCTGTGGCTGTGGTGGCATGATTGGCCAGTAAACTGAGGCTTAATAATATCCAAATCAGACTTCGATTCCAGGGATAGGAATTTTTGTGGCTTTTGCAGTGTTGCTTTTCCGTTTGATCTTCAACTTTTTGTTGAAGTTTTTGTGGTTTCTGTTGCTGTTGCTGTTCATGCTGATTATGTTGTTGCTGCTGTTGTTGTTGTTGTTGGTTGTAATTGTTACGGCTTAAACTCAGTCTTGTTGCTGTTGCTGTTGTTGTTGTAGTTGTTGTTGTTGCTGCTGCTGCCAGTGTGGCGTGCAGCAGCAATAGGAATTTTGTATAATTTACAGATTTATCTTGTGGATTTGTGGAAGGCGGCGGCGGCGGCACTGCTGCCAGCTCTTGTCGTCGACGTCGCTTGTTGAAAATGCCGCAATTTAACATTAACAATAACAACGATTGCAGCGTTCGCAATATATTATGACAATTGTTGTAGATATTAAAATATTCGCTATGCCGGCGATTGTTTTTCGTGGTGCTTTCGTCGGGTCCATCGCTCTCGCGATGGCCGTTACTTTTTATTTTACTCGTTTTGCCAGTTGTTGATTCCAATTTTGAGGTTTTTGTTCGAGTTCGAATTATCCATTTGGGCGACATAGCAGAGGCTTCACTGTCTTCACTGCTTCCACTGCTTTCACTCCTTGCTTCAGTCGTGGTGCTGTTAGTGTAAACACTGCTTGTCGTACAGCCGGCACAGTTAAAACAAACACTGCTTGTCTTACAGCCAGCACTGTTAATACCAACACTGCTTGTGCTGTGCGAACTACTTGCAGGTTGCTTGGATGCCTCAACTGCTTGCCGGCAGCAACATGTATCTAGCAACATACTTTGCCGGCACAAAACACAAATGTTGCTGCCAGACATTATGGTTGTTGTGGTTGCTAAAACATCATCAGATGTTGTATTCATCATTCTTACGTTTTCGCGCTTCAACTTAGTTTTCATCATCATTTGCCGTTGCATATTGAACACTTTAATTAGGTCATTTTTCTTTTTAGCAAAAAAAAAACACCTCAGGTAATCATCTTCCGTCCCGCTCCTTTGCAAGCTGCTTGCGGAAAACTTAAGTTTATATTTTTATAGTCGTTTGGAATGATTTTTTCTAGCTTTTTTCCGCCTGTTTTCACTGCCACTTTTGCAACTGTAATGAGAGAGAACGAGAGAGAGAGACAGCTGAGTGTTAGTTCTCGAGTTACAAGAAAAGAAAAACAACAATGGAAAGCCGAAGTTTGTACATCCTTAAGTTTAGACTTAATATTATTAAAAACGTGATATATAAAGCATATGAAATAACAGTATCTTAAATTATATGCGAATACGTTTAAAAATAGCGAAGTTCTGTCGATTTACATATTTATCATATTATTATTAATCCAATTTTTCATCTTATGATATAGTCGGAAAATCTAGCTTGTTCCGGCCGACGACTTTCTGGAAAATTTCAACCAGATAGTTCAAAAACTGCGAGACAAACGGACAGACAGACGGACGGAAAGAGGGTCGTGGCTAGATCGACTCGGCTGTTGATGTTGATCAAGAATTAATATACTTTTAAACACTGCTTCACTGCGTTGCAAACTTCTAAATAAAATAACTGTAACCCTCTACAAGGGTATGATAAACTACAATAATTACAGCAGCGTACGTAATTTTATGCGAGAAAGGGCGCCAAGTTCCAGGCACACGTGTCGAGCTGCTTGCTATCGTCACCGGACGAAAGATCACTCAGTTAATACACTTGTCGCTCGCTTCGTTTTCCTTAATTATTGCACCTTAAAATATGGCTTACGTGGTGAGGCAAAGATAAAGAGCTAAGAGGAGTTGAGTGCGGAAAAGCTATCTGCTAAGCCTTAGTTTTTATTGTTTAAAAGTGGAAATGTTGGGCTCTTGACTGGGATTTAATCGAAATATTTGTATAGCTCTCGCTTGAGTAAAGTTTAGACAATCAAAATGTACACGGTTCTTACTCATTTTTAAAATTAAATGATTAAATTTTTTTATTTATATATTTTCTTTTATTACGTATCGCGCAATGGAATTGAAATCAATTTAAATGGTGGCTATAAGTATGCAACGAAATAGTTTAGGTTTTAGATTCATTATAAATTGGAACATTCTAGTTGCAGCATTTTGTGGGAACAATTTGTTTAAACTTTTCTTTATTTTCTTAATTTAAATTGTTGTTCCCTCATAACGCTATTATATTTAATGGGTTTTTTTTTAAATTAATTTTAGGAAATATCACCGTTTCCTTGTTGATCTCCCAATTAAACTCTCCATCACTTGATTAATCCCTCAACTCACCACAATTAAATGTTTTATCCATGCTTCAAAATAACAATATTAACAATTCTCAATCATTTTCAAATTGGACAAATACATATGTATAAAAACAAAAAACAAAAGCACAACAACAATGAACAGCTGAGAGCCGGCTTGCTACAGTGGCATCTCGCTCCCACTCGCTGAAGACCAGGAGAGAGCGCAGCTTTGCCAAGTTAAGCAATTAAAAAAAAAACAAAGCAAACAATAAAAATAAATAATTTTATGCGCCAGACAAAAGAATAGAATACCTAGAAAAACGGCTAGCATACGGAGAGTGATTGTATTTGTATGCGATGTTGTTGCTTTTGACATTGACGTCGCTTTTTCTTTGTTTTTTTCCCCCACAGTCCATACTCTGCGCCTGAGAACATTTTACTTTTTTATATGTAGTTCTTTTGAGAACTCAAATATACAATATATTTTAAATTTCTTTAATTGCTTATTTTGGTTATTTTTATCCCTATGGCTAAAATCAATCATATCGAGCTTGCACTGTATCTATATTTTCATGACGCGCTATGTTCGATTGACGTCGACAGCGCAGTCGCGTCAGAAAGCGGAGTAAGCAAGAGTAGTAAGTAGTAAGTAGTAAGTAGTAAGTAGTAAATAGTAAGTAGTAAGTGGTAAGTGTGCGTGTGCAATTTTTTATTTTACTACGCTTGTAATTCATCAAAAGTTGCTCCCGTTTTTTTAACAGGGTGACCTGTGCTGTTTGCCATTTTCGGGGCGTAACATGGGAAAATGAAAATGCGACTGCGTGGCAAACACAGAAATAGGGATGAGGAAAACGCCAAAACAGAGAGAGAGCAAAGCGGAGGGAGTAATAAACACCACCCACTCTGCCATGTTGTTGTATACATTTGCTGCTGCGTAGTTTTTGGAATCGTAGTAGACAAACAAACACACGCAATTTCTTCTTGTTTTGCACATTTTTTTCTAGCTCTCGGACAAAAAATAAAAAAAATAAGCGGTTTCTCTCTCTCTATGCCGCACACTGCTTGCTCTCATTCGCACGCACACACGCCGCCGCTCTCACCAAAATGCTTCTTGTTTATTATGCTTGATTTGTTACTGTTGTTGTTGCTTTTATTGCGCAGTAAAATGTCGCGCTATAAATACATTAAATAAAAAAAAAACGACAGCAACAACATTAATACAAATGTTCAACTAAATAATTAAAATTGCTAAGAGTCATATAAAATAAAAAAGCCCGGCAAAAACAAAATACTACAAATAAATAAAATGAGCACTGCCTTTTTGCTCTCTGCCGCTCTCTTGGCTCTCCTCGGAATTCGTTCTCTCCCCGGTATAATGGCTGTCAAAGCGTGATTCTCAAACGGTGACTCTCAAACTGTTTCATTTGTGTCTGCGCGTGTGTGTGTGTGACCTAGATTCCTTTAACTGTTTTTTGGTTTTGTTTTTTTTTTATCACTCAACTAACTAAAAATAAGAAGACGACAATTCAGGTGAGCAACATTTCCGGACAACACAGACTCACAGCACACCATTGTCGAAAGATTTGAGGAGGCCGATATGGCGACAATGATAATTTTAGTTTTAAAAACGATGGGCAAGTGTTTGCGAATTTTAAGACAAAGCAAAACTGTGTACTGGGAAAATGTGATACATATTTAATCAAAACTAAATAATTATTACAGGATATTATAATATAAGATAAACGTACAACATTATAATAGACACATAAATAAAATTATATTTCGACCAAAGGAGGGGAAAAAAAGAAGAAATCATTCATAATTCTTAAAATATACAAAATTCTTTTAAACTTAAATTGTATAATTTATCTTTCATATTTAATAAACGAAATTCACTAGAAACAAATTTTCCGCACTTAACATTTTTTAAAAAATGCGGTTATATTATGTGAAAACTTATGTAAAATTTGTTTATTTATTATTTTTAAATAAAAAAGTCTAGCTCACCAGCTGGTAAAGGTTACAGATGTATGTTTTTGTTCATTTTTATACCCGGTACCCATAGGGTACAAGGGTATTATAAGTTATAAGTTAGTGCCAACCAATAATGTATGTAACGACAGAAGGAGAAATCTCCGACCCTATAAAGTATATATTCTTGATCAGCGTCACTAGCCGAGTCGATCTAGACATGTCCGTCTGTCCGTATGTCCATTTGCCCGTCTGTCCGTCTGTCCGTCCATGTGAAACAACAGATCTCAGAGACTATAAGCTCTAGAGTTACCAAATTTGGTGACAACATTGAATTCTGTTGCACGCAGATCAAGTTTGTTTTAAAATTTGGCCACGCCCACTTTCGCCCCCAATTCATAAAAAGCGGTATATAAGCTATAGGCGTGATTTTCGGCTTAAAGTAAATAAATATACCTAATAAGTAGGCAATCGTGGACGTGTTCTGAAAATTTGAGTAAAATTGGATGATAAACATAAAAGTTATTAAACAATAAAGTTTCAGGGTAAACTTCTTGAGAGAGAGAGTGCACATGTGCGTGTTGCTCAACATGTTCCTAACAACATTTGTCTTTGTTGGGTGTTGCCCAACATGTTCCTAGCAACATTTGTCCTCATTTGTCAACATTTTCTTTTTTCCACGTTCATGTGCTGTTTAATTTCACCCACAATGCTTTTGGTACCGGGTATCTCACAGTCGGCCACACTCGACTGTAGCTTTCCCACTTGTTAAGAATTAAATAATGAAATGACTTCCAAATTGCTTGTTTTAAGAATGAATAATAAATAAAAATAATATGCAAAATCCCTTTATTTTTAAATGAAAACTACAAAGTAATCAAGGCAAATCCGAATTGTTTGTAAAATAACCTCTTAAAGTTTTAAAATATTTGCTTAGTTGTGCGCTTTCAATAGTAAACTACACCTTTTTTGGGTTTCATTCAAAACGATGTTTCCCACTTTCAAAAATTTGTTAGATCTTGGAATTAAAGTTGCTACATTGGCAAAAAAAAATAAACAGCGACGATTAGGGCCAGGGAAAGGGGGACAGCTGGCAAAACTTGCTTGGCTTATCAGCACACTCATTTACACACATGGAAATTAACAACGGACGCTCCGCTCCGCTCCACTCCGCTCCACGCCGCTCCGGTGTCCGGACGCTGGCGAGCGTTTTATTGTTTAATTTCGTTCGGGCGCCACCGTGCACGCGCCTCGTAAAAAAAAGTGTAAAAGTGTAAAGGTGCAATTGCCACGCCTAACTGCCATTTGCGATTGTTTTTTTCTTCTCAACTCATTGTAGTTTTGCCTCTTTTGTTTCCCTTTTTTGAGTGCAACGGCGAGTAACAACAACTAAATGGCAAAACAACTTAAGAGGGGTCTATATTTCTAGTCGAAGTGGGAAGTACCGCTCTAAATGTATTTTTTCTGAAGGTTTAAACTGCTTGGGACAGTCATTAGTTTTTAAACAACACATTATTATGTCGGAGAATAAATTATTTAATATTTAAGACCCAGTTTCTTGTCGCACTAAAAACCAATAAACTTGTCGTAAAAGAAAATCGGTGTTCTCCACCTCTGTAATTTATCTGAACGATATAGTATAACAGAGTGCTGTTCAGGACCGAATTGTGCTGCTGAGCGCAGGCACAGGGTTGCTTTGATCATTGACTCCCCACCAAACAGCTGTGTTGCTCTGCTTCTTTTTGAGTTGGCTTTCTGAAATCAGCTGTTGTTTTTTATCTTTCCGAGAAATTAACTGGGATTCGAGAAAGAGAGTTCAGTTTTAATGGGAACGGTATTAAAATAATAATAAATATATTCTTTTTTTAACGGCCACCCATTAACTGACCCATTATTTGCAAATATCGCTAAAAATGCTGAGCTGAATAGCGAAAATAATTAATGCAAATACTTCCAGGAAATTTAAGAAATTCAATGCAACGCACACGCGCTGCAATTTTGCATAGCTGTGTTTTTCCCCCCTCATATACAAGCTGACTCATTGGCGGAAAAGGGGGAAAAACAAAGAAAACCAGAAAAAGCGATCAGACAGAAGTACCAATAACAACGATAATAATAATAACAATACCCGACAACAATAACGACGACATTGACGCAATAACGGGCAGAAAAAGGCCCACAGAAGACTGGTGTGCCAGAAGAGCTAGAGGAGATTGAAGATTGCAGATCAGAGAGGCGGAGAATCGGAGAATCAGAGTCTCCGAGAGGCCGAAGCCAGCCACATTCCGATCGAAAACAAAGTTGACAGACCAGTTAAGAAGAAACAACAAACAAAAACAACGTCGATGAAGGTGGAGAAGGGAGGAGACCAGACCAGAGTTCGCTTATTGAAATATTTCCTATGCTCCAAATCCAAAGTCTTTTGTTTTCCGACTATCAAAGCAACCGATCCGTTCCGATCCGAACCGAACCGAACCGAAGCGAGCCGAACAGGAGGAAAACAATAAAATTATCGCATTATGATAAGCTCGGATAGAGATCAGGCCAGACTCAGTGGAGATATGAGCAATCAAAAACCTGATCGAGAGCCTGAGCCAGTCAGCCGATCGAAATTCCACCTCAATATCGATGGGCTAATGATGGTGATCAGATCATCAGGTGCCGCCGCCGAGCTCCCCATTCATAATATCTCAATCTCTCGGTCGATTTGTCACAACTTCTTTCCACTCCCCCCTTTACCCCTTGTATAATATCCGAAAGAGCTTTGCTTTTAACCGCGAGCATTTAAATGGTTAAATAAATAAGTTGAGAGATGAGATGAGATGAGTTGAGGAAGGTTTCTATTAAGGCGGATCTGTGGGGGGACGTACCGAAACTTTTTAATATTTATTTAATTTATTTAAAAACTTTCCCAAGTGAAATCTCAGGCAACTTGCTAACTCTTATATTTCAAAGCTTACCCTTAAGGATTTATAACAATTAATGCTGTGTATTTTATAATAATTGCCAGATCCCTTTTGAAAGATTTTTAATTTTAAGTTATCGTCTCATTTCACCATTTCGTCCAGATATTTCAGTCTGATAGGAATATGTCGGGCGTATTAGCCTAGACTATTTTGCTGGAACCTGTATCTGAAAGCTTCCCTGCATCACCATGACTTACAACTAGCAACACCCTGGTCACATGTGGCCCTGGCACCCCTCTAATCTCGAGTTGTGCCAACTCATGCTCGGAATGTGGATCCACCAATTCGCTGGCCGCGGAAAGCGATCGACTGTCCGTCGACTAAAGGTGACTGTAGTAACTCTCTCGAGCACTTAAATAGTTCTATTTTTCAGTTGTTGTCTTCGAATAAATATTTCGCCAGGCCTGTGTGGGCCCTGTTGTTTTGCTTGATATGGACGTCGTCGTCCGTTGGCTTATAGTGTGCGAGGTGTGAGTTCCCGATAAGCAACGTGACGCCGACTCACGCGAGATAAATACCTGGGCCAGTGGCCCGAAAGAGATGGCCAGCGGCGGGACCAGTGTGAGAGAGAGATGACGGCACTTTTTTTGCCAATAAAAAATATGACATTTAAATGCGACTAACTAAAAGGTGGGGGCTACGCAATTATCCTGATAGATGTGTGCCCATATATGTACAGTTAGTTGCTGATAATGCTATCCGCGGTGGCGGCCCAGCCCCCTAGAATGACATGTAGAATGGAGTTAGCAGGTGGTTAGTAGGTGGTATCTTTTTTTGCCTTTCTGATGAAATTACCATGGATAATTTCGCATAAGGAAGCTGATTTAACTGCATCACAAAAATGGTGATGGTGAAATGATTGTAGGTAATTTTTTCTTTAAGTAAGAAACATATAACGTAAGTAAGAAACTTAAGTAGGAAACATAAAACTAAATATTATACTGTTCCGTTAACCGAACATTTATTTGCGGGTTAATTTATTTTAAATATGAAGTTTCTAATAAAGTTTGCATTAAAAGATACATTTTTATACCCTTGCAGAGGGTATTATAATTTTGCCATGATATTTGCAACGCAGTGAAGGAGGCATCTCCGACCCCATAAAGTATATATATTCTTGATCAGCATCACCAGTCGAGTCGATCTAGCCATGTCCGTCTGTCTGTCCGTCTGTCTGTCCGTCTGTCTGTCCGTCTGTCTGTCTGTCCGTCTGTCGGTTTCTATGCGAACTAGTCTCTCAGTTTTTGAGCTATCGGGCTGAAATTTTTAGCATAGTTTTATTTTTTTAGCACGCAGTATATATGTCGGAACGGCCGAAATCTGACCACTATATCCTATAGCTGCCATAGGAATGATGGCGAAATTAATGTAAAAAAAATTTTAACTTCTCTGTTTTTCAACGAATTTCTATAAATTTCGAGATATAGTCATTTTTATAGATCTAGAATTCAGGTTTTAATTTCATTGAGATCGGACAACTATATCATATAGCTGCCATAGAAGAGATCGGTCGATTTATAAGAAAATGTAAAATTCGACATGTAAAATGTTACATTCTACATGTAAAATGTAAAACTTACAAACTTCGAAATTTTTTTAACTGTATCCAAAAGAATTCGATTTTCAATGATCCAATTGCAGACCGCAAGGGTATACAAACTTCGGTTTACCGAAGTTAGCTTTCTTTTTCGTTTACTTTTAAAATGTCCAGATATTTCGCATTTAAGAAATTAAAGATATACTTGGTAAAATATTTTATTTATATTTTGTAAAAATAAATCCATCGTAGGGCTCTCTATGTATATCACAACCAAAGTTGCAGAGTTGCAAAGTTGCTGCATCTAAAATTCCCAAGTACGAATTCAGCTAAAGACTCCTATAAAATCAGGCAAAATACAAACTATTTATTGCATTAACCCCAGCTTTTCGTTTGTCACAAACCAGAGTCTGGGAAGTTCCATTCGCAATCGGGGTTTTTCGGCCGACTCACTTTGTAATCTTTGTAAACAAAAAGCTGCCAACCGACACACCAGTTACCAGTTCATTATGTGGAATCGGGCCTTAGTATGCATATTGCCCATTCTACAGACTTTTTACGACAAACGATTGCCCCAAAATAATGGCCGTTAATTTCGAATGAACTCAAGTCGTAAAAGCGGTGGATTCTTTGCCGGTTCTATGCCGAACTCAAGTCTACATGGGAGCTGTGTGCCAGGCGGTGTCTGTTTTCCCGGAGGGTATTTTATCGGGGAAGTTTTCAGAAGCGGCGTTACTTGAAAAGAACTGAGGGGGGATATCAGGAGGGTGGAAAACCTGCGGGTAGGGTTGTTAGGTAGTCATAAAAAAACTCGGCATTATGGAAATGTAATTGTTTTAATTAAAAGCAAGATACATTATTTAGAAACAAGATAATCAAAAATATTATACCCGAACCTTTACGTTTATAGTTACTTTATAAATATCTATAAAAATCCCATTTTAATTTCTTATACTTAAAGTGTATGTCCTTTTTGTAGTCGCCTTAAAGTGGCACTTCAAGCTAACCAGAAGACCGAACAAACACAGAAACCACCCATCAAATTTCCCCCTTTACACACTCTGGTAATGTGTAGCGCGGTTTGTTTGTTTGTTTGCACGTTCATTCATAAACTCGTAAAAATTCGAAAACAAACAAAACCGCCAAACCGAAGACGAAAAATTCCAATAAAATTTTCATTAACACACACAAGAGAGTAAAAAGAAGCCGAAAATACCACGAAATAGAAAACGCAACACGACAGCGTTGGGAGATCCGTTTCGAAAAGCAGCGAACATAAAACGTAACGAAGCATACCCAACAATCATAAAAAATAAAGAAAAAACGATTCGAGGCCTAGCCCTCATTCCGATAGAAAAAAAAGAGACCATTACAACAGACACCTGCGAAAATGTTTAAATAATAATGAAATGCCAGTGCGCCGCGCCAGCCCGCCCTACAAGAAATTAACTCCGATACGTGAGCATTCAAAGCAAAACGGCTTTTATACCTCAACACACACACAGTCCACATTCCATACTCACGCACACACACACTCGGCGAGAAACCGAGACGGAGGCGGAGACGGAAATTCCACGATCATGACATACTCGTCTCTTGGCGATGACAAACTTTTATCGCCTCGACAAATGCGCTGATATAGCCACAACATAAATAATTTGTTTAACTTTTAAAAACGAGTCATGGCTACCGAGTAATGACTTTCAATGTGCCTCCAAAATGTTGTTAATATGATAAATCATAAACGGAGTACGTTTAGGCAAACTTAATGTTGTGTTGGGTCATTTAATAGGGAAAGTTTAGAAGTAATTTAATGGAGAGATAGGTACAAAGAATATACAAGAAAATTGCCAGATAAACACATCGTAAAACCAAATCGGATTTCTCCAAGACAGTAACTTATCTGAACGATAAAGAATAACAGAGTGCTGTTAGACACAGAAATGAGCTGCAAAGCGCAAACACAGGGTTGCTTTGATTAAGCATTCCACTCTGTAGTTGACTTTCTTGGCACTTTTCGAAACTTTGTCCAGCTGAAAAAGATTTAACAGGATCGAGGAAACCAAAAATTCTTGGCATAAAGTTCATCTGTCTGAAAAATTGTATCAATGAGACGAGCATTTGCATTTCTTCCATTTCGGCAATCATAAAATATTTATAAAACAATCGCTTTGATCGTTGGGCATGTCAATAATAAATACGCGTATCGCACTCAAAGCTCAGCCGATAACCAACTATTCGAGAATCTAATAAGTCACAAGCCACGCCACAAACAACAAGAACACGTCACTGATTAAAAGCCAAAATACCGATCTTGGTGCGTGAGCCAAGTCAGCGGCGACCAATCGGAGATGGCCAGCGATAACGATAACGATAGCAGCCAGCACTGTGATTTTATGCATGTTTTCAGCCATAGAAAAACACTCGATTGGGTAGCATAATTATTAGATTTACTAAAACAAAGTCCTTGAGAAAAAGACTTAAAAATATTAAACATTAATTAATTAAAGCTTGAATGAAATATATTACTTTCTATTTCAATAATTAAGCTAAATGAAAGCCCACAGAAAACCCACCTACACTCCTCTACATAATTACTGAAGAAATATATACATATTTCACACGACAATCGCTTGCAATCTAGAGCCCCCGGCAAATACTTTAATATTGCGGCGACAAAATCTCGTGACTTTCACTAGCAGATAGACCCGAGACTTTGGCCATCAATCACATGGGTAGACCGGTAAAGTAGCCGGGGCCTTGTGACAATCCCAATAAGCCGTCACGTTCGAATCAAAATACATTGTTTATTGCACATTTTCCGGGCTACGCTCGTGCTCATAATATTCTTATTTTTATCGGAAACTTCACACACGTCATTGTCGTATCAAATGATGATTACAGGGCGATCCTTGACGTGATGTTATTATTATTATTTTTCCAGTTGCATTCACGGCTCGATTGCCGAGTGTGTTAACTACTACTGCATACACACCCCTCGCCCTGCAGTGAGTGAGTATTTGTTCATAGAATTATTATTCAGGCGATTGGCAGGCATTGAATTTCACAATAACAATAACAAGATAAGGCCGAGGAGACCGATAGACCGATTGTTCTACTAAAATTAATGGTACGAACCAAAGTTCATGCAAACAATTTAGCGGTTCAAATAAGATTGTGGAATTTCCAGGAACCTTCGATTGATCACTTATAGAAAGCACACCTTTGCTCGAGCTGCACTATCACTATCTCAATGGGGGATGATTAGGTGATGAGAGGATGATTAGACTAAAACTATTATTACATTTTAATAATGTAATTGAAGTATCATTGTATGTACCTTTCTAGTTGAAAACTTCATTAATGAGATTGTTCTTCACCAAATGATTTCTGAAATGAGAAAGAAAATAAAGTTATTAGAATTATATATTCTGCATAATATTTTACCAGATATAATATTTCTACTAATAACAACAACAACTCTTGGCCTTACAATTTCCGTGGAAAAAAATGTATACCCGGAAGTTGCAAAAGAAAAGCCCCATAATATAAATGCCTTCTATTGTTCGCCTTGACTGATGTTTACACTCATAATTCGCCACTGATCCAACAGTCAGGTGAGCTATGTTTATGGCCTGCAAGTGATATTTCCAACATTATTGCACATGGTGTGTCAATAATAACAAGCAAGAACGCTATAGTTGAGTACCTCGACTGAGAGACACCCGGTACTCAGCAGTAACTATTCACTTTCTTATTTTCTTTATAATTAAAACACATAAATTATATAAACAATCAATGTAGACTTTAAATCAGGGTCGGTATAAGAATTTAAGAAGCTTTATAGATCCTGAAAAGCTTCCTTCTCCCTAATATACCCATTTTTTCTCTACAAGTACCGGGTATTGTAAATCGAGTTAAATGAAAAGCATTCACAGACGATCCCTTTTATTCCTCACTTCCTTGTTTGCACCGATAATGTTGATGTTGTCTACAGTAAATATTGGCATTGTACTACATGGTATTTATGCCTTACTTCCTGTTGACCTAATATATTTATTTACCGTTTTATCAAACCGATTTTGTTATTAATCATCATCACCAAACGGGCTTCTAAGTAAATTAGTCTCTAAGTACTTAAGCTATCTGTCGGAAACATTGAGCATAGCCTTATTTCTGCAGCAGGTGATATACAAACACCGACAAGTAGTTAGAAACACGACTACAATGATAATCTTTGTACCAATAAAAAAGGGAGACAAAAATCGAATGAGTTAATTACATAAATTCTTTAAAAAGTAAGTAATAGCAAGCAGTAAAAATAAACATTAAATTTTTTAAGTTTGCAATTTTTACTAAGCTATGATTTACATTTTTTTACTTTTTTTTCCGAGTAGAGTAGAGGCTAATATCTACACGTCACGTCGACATTAATTAACTTTAATTAAAATCCGTTAACGCTTGAAATGTTTAAACATGAAAACAAGTTTTGCCATTCAATTGATTCGTGCGAAAATATATCTCGTGTTTCATAATGTGCAGTAATTAAAGCTTGGGCAATCCCGGCGCTAGTCCAACTCCAATAATGATTCAATGATTAATTATTATAAGGCTGAAGCAATTGGCGTTGGGTATACACAAAGGCCTTGAGTTGGACAGTTCCGGTCAGATCAGGCAGTAAGCCAGCCAGACCCCTTTTGCCAGATCCTTTTCAGTTTGCTTTTTATTTTTCTCTTTCAATATTGGCTTGCGGTTGACATGCACACAGCACAGCCACACACAGCTTTAAATCCGCTTTGGTTAATACCACATTTTTGTGGTTTTGTTATTTATCAGCATGTTAAATAAACAATGGAATACATGCAAAGCAAATACAAATAGCAATAGGCTTTAGATAGGAAATATTTATACGCTATATAATATAAAAGACTATTGATGTTCATAAAGTGAATTTATGTAATTATAATTAGATTTAGGATAAAAACTGATGAATTTTATTTAACTTAAGTCCTCTAATGAACATGGAAACCTATTGGACTTAATATTATACATATATTATAGCTAAACTAAAAAAATTAAATTAAATATATAACATAAGAAGTGTAGCTTTATTTTACTAAAATATTATATGTTTTCTCAATATAATATGTTTTTATAACCTTGCAGAGGGTATTATAATTTTGCCATGATAATTGCAACGCAGTGAAGGAGGCATCTCCGACCCCATAGAGTATATACATATATTCTTGATCAGCACCACCAGACGAGTCGATCTAGCCATGTCCGTCAGTCTGTCCGTCTGTCTGTCTGTTTTTACGCGAACTAGTCTCTCAGTTTTTGAGCTATCGGGCTGAAATTTTCAGCACAGTCTATATTCTTTAGCACGCAGTTTATATGTCGGTACGGACTAAATCGGACCACTATATCCTTTAGCTGCCATTGGGAAGAAATTAAGTCTTAAGAAATTAGTCTTAAAAAATTATAAATTCTCTGTTTTTCAACGTATTTTAATAAAATTCGAGTTATAGCAGTTTTTTACGGTTCTAGAATTACGTTTTTAATTTCATTAAGGTCGGACAACGATATCATATAGCTGCCATAGGTGCGATCGGTCGATTATATGAAAATGTAAAATTCTACATTTAAAATGTAAAATGCAACGTGTAAAATGTAAAATTCTACATTTAAAATGTAAAATGCAACGTGTAAAATGTAAAATGTGTAGGTAAATGTTATACAAATTTACAAACTTAGATATTTTTCAATTTTACCAAAATGGATCGATTTTTAATGATCCAAATGCAGACTGCAAGGTTATACAAACTTTCGCTTACCGAAGTTAGCTTTCTTTATTGTTTTATATATAAATATGCACTCAAATGTACATGAAAATTTATTAGATGTAATATTATTATATCTAAAAAAATAATAATACGAAATACATAAAATAAATTGTAATAAGGAATTGTAACTATATTTTACTAATAGACTTTTCTTCTTAATACTTCCTAATACTGTTTTTATATATAAATAGACATATCTACTATAGTAAAATAATTGTATATTTGTTCACTTTATAATTACTATCAGTTATTGATTTATTATATTTTTTAAACATTTCCAAGTGCCAACTGTGCCACAGTGTACCTAAGTACCTAAGTATTGTTGAATTGTTGAATATAATGAATGAAAACCCACAACCACTGCTAAAGCAGTATCCACAACACACTTGCACTGCTTGCGCCCCCTCTATCTCTCTTTCGTGTATGAATGAACAATGACAGGCAAAGCAAGCAGAGTGAATGAATTTTTTTTTCCGTGTGTAATGACATTTTCAAGCGTTCGTTATTCCAAAGTGTGTGTGAGTGTGTGCCCGAGTGTTCGTGGAATGCAAGTGAGTAAACAACCATAATTGTCAGCGGCAATAACAGAAATAGCATTTCATATAAATTCCGATTTGATAAGCTTTCCTCTCTAATCTAGACAGGGACTTTCCCCTCTCTCTCCTCACAGTTTGGGTTATTATTTATATTTTTTTTGTTGGCCAACACACCGTTTTCTTTGCTTACTTTTATTATTTATGATACGATTCCCCTGAGCCGTTGCCCAATTTCTTTTGATGGAATGGAATGCATTGCACAAGGCACCTATTTCTCGGTGTGAGTGCTGTGTGAGTTTGATTCGGCTTATTAAAGTTATCAATGAATTCTACACACACACACCGAGGGAGACGAGACCGAGACCGAGGCGTGAGTAGAGTAAATTTGTACTCGTACTATTGGATTTCATTCACAGCCAAGAGACCCCAATTTGGGGTTCGACGGGGCTACCCGGTTTCCCCCTTTATATTTACAGTAAAAACTAGCTTAGGGGAAATTCCACATGAACGAATATAATTTTCTGTGAATATTTAACATTTGTTATTTCTTAACATTTAAGTAAGCAACAAATATTTCAAAGTCGAGTCCACATTTTAAAAATTTTTCAGATTTCTGTACAATTAAACAAATCTATATTTAATACCGAAGCCTCTTAAATGATTTTTATTTAGTTTATCAGTCTATATAATTCACAAAAAACATTTAACCAATTAAACAATTTAACAAAAAAATGATATATTTAAATGAAGGCTTTAATTTGAGCTTAAAGCTAAAAGAAAATTCAGAAATCGCTTTGGATTTGAAATCATTTTTAAATGGTGCTTAAAAGTATGCTTTAAATTGTGAGTTTGGTACCTAAAATATTGCCTTGCATACTCCTGGATACATTTTCGTCTGATTTAAAGTTTTCTGGGACTTAAAACAGTATATTTACTATTAACATAAATATAACAAGTGAGAAAGCTACAGTCGAGTGTGACCGACTATGAGATACCCGGTACGAAAAGTATTGTGCATGAAATGAAATAGCACATGGACGTGGAAAAAACAAAATGTTGACAAATGAAGACAAATGTTGCTAGAAACATGTTGAGCAACACTCGAAAGAGACAAATGTTGCTAGGAACTTGATGAGAAACACGCACGTGCGCTCTCTCTCCCTCTCTCTCGTGAAGGAGTAAACACAGAAACTTTATTGTTTATTAACTTCTATGTTTTTCATCCGATTTTACTCAAATTTTCAGAACACGTCTGCGATTGCCTACTTATTAAGTATATCTATTTACTTTAGGAAAAAATCACGCATATAACGAATATAACGTTTTTTATGATTTTCGGGGGCGGAATGCTGTCAAAAAATTTTGTGGCTCTAGCTCTTATAGTCTCTGAGATATGTTGTTTCACACGGACGGACGGTTAAATCGACTCGGCTGGTGATGCTGATCAATAATATATATACTTTATGGGGTCCGAGATGACTCCTTCTGCCTGTTACATACATTCTCGGTTGGCACTAACTTATAATACCCTTGTACCCTATGGGTACTGGGTAAAAAAGATTCACAGCAGTTAGATCAATGCAAGTATCACTGTATTTACCTTCTGAGGGCAGAAACCGGGCTAGATATGTTTAGCCTATCAGTTTCCTTATCTTCCTGAGTCCCTCCGACGAATGTTCCCTATTTTTTTATTTTTTTTTATTTTGTGAATGAACCCACACAACAAATAATAACACAACAGCCGCCCCAAAGCAATCCAAATGCAATCCATAGCGTTCGGTTCCCCGATCGTCGTTCATTCATTTATTCATTTCCATCCATCGATATCTTTCGGGGTAAATCAGAACTTTGACGGGGCCAGTCACAAGTCAAGCTAATTAATAACAAGCTGTAGCCAAAAAAAAAAAAAGAAAAATACCATACCCCTCCCTTTATATGTGTATATGCTTTCCTATGTGTTATCAGTTGAGATTCTCGCTCGTGCGCCCCCTCATCTTTTTGTTCTTTCCGTTTATTTTTTCTCCGCTCTCCGGCTGTCAAATTTGACATTTGCTATTGAACCGTTCATAAAATAGGCGCCAGACTGATTGGGCGCAAGATGATTTTTGCTCGAGTTTTTCTCCGCTGCCTTGCTTTGTTTTCTTGTTATGATTTATTAAACATTTATTTGGCTTAATGAATTAATTTGATTTGATTTCGACAGCGTAACGGAAATGTGCCTGTGTAGGCGACGTGTGATGGGCGCCAAAAAGGCGGCATGCTCGACGCAGATTGCCAGAGCTCGCGGGAGAAAGTGCATTTCATAATAGAAAGCAAGGAAAATCCCACAGAACACTATCTAAAGTACCGAACAAATAGTATACATTGTAATTAGCTTTGTAAACTTGAGATTATAAGCATTTTAGCTTATTTTTCATGCCCCTACACAGATGCAAGATATATTAGGGGTCGGTTGTCGGTTAACAATTTAAAAAAAAAATGTAACATTTTTTATGCTACTGCAGGCATTTAAGTACCGGGTTTCTCATGGTCGGGGCACTCCTCTTTCTCGAAACAAAGAATGGATTTAACCTAATTTTAATAAAAATAGATAAAACTGAGAAATAAATCTATGAAATATATTCTGCCAAGTAAAATTATAATGCCACAGGATCGTATTTCCGTAGAAAAAAGGCAGAAGTAAGAATCCAATCATAAAATAAAAGTCTCAGAAAACATAAACAATACACGTAGAGGCGTAGAGACGTAGAGACATCAACAACATCATCATCAGCAAAGCTTAAATAGTTGTTAGGCTATTAAGTTCCGCTTAAATTGTTTTCGCATTTACCTTATGCCCGCTCCATTGCTGCAAATACAGCTACAGATACAGATGGAAGTACATGCAGATACAGATACGGAATACAAATACTTAGAAGTCCAAAAGCGCCAGAAGCAAAAAATACAAAGAAAAAACTACAACTGGCATATGAAGAACAAGAAAAGCAAAGTGCGAGGCACAAAAGAACCTAATCAAGAGCAAAACGCCGCAAATAAAGCAATAAACAAGACACAATATTGTTTTCTTTTTCCCCTCGGTCCTCGTCTTCTGCTTCTTCTCCTTCTTTTGCTTCTTCTTCTTCTTCCTCTTCTTCTTTATTCTATGTCTTGCTCATGCCCAAGTAACAACAACAACAACAATGAATAATAATAATACCAACAACAATGAAACGAGAGCGGTTTTCAAATAGCTACCCAAACAGTTCCAGTTTCCAAGTCTCTTCGGAACTCTCGAAGCTTGAATCTAGAAGCTACAGTTCCATGCTTAATAAAAAAGCAAAAAAAAAAAAGAAAGACAAAAGCAAAACACCGGTGACGGTGACAGCAACAACAACAACAGCAGCAGCCAGATCCAGAGGTAAGCGAGTCGAGACAGAGCAGCAGACAAACATAGCAAGTTGAATGAATATGCGAGTATGTGTACGAGGGGCCGCAGAATAACAACTATGACAACAATTACACAAGGAAAGTGCCAAGGAAATCACATATTGGCGACACAATATAATATTTTGAGATTAAAATCCATGAAAGTTTAAGTAATTATATTGCAATCCCTTTTCCCAATCGAACCTATTGAGAAAAGCCCGCAACTATTATCTGGAAAGGCCTACGCCAACATTTGCATTTTCGCTTTTAAAGCTGCGACTATTATTCATAAGTAGTTTGCATTTGTTGTTTTTTTTTTATCTATTTGTAATTAAAGAAATTATGCAAATTAACAGTGACATTGACTCGTTAACTTTAATGGCGGGGAACCACTACCTTATCCAAATGTCTGTAAAATGTCAAAACTATTTGCAATAATTGGAAAAATCGTACAATAAGGTATTCTTACATATTTAATAAACCATAAATAAACAAAACTTATCATTGCAATTGCCTTAAAACATTGGAATAACTTTAAGATTCTTTGCAACAATTATTATTTTTCTAATTAAAGCAAGAGAATATATTGATTCTTAGGAGGATATTTTAAAATGCAGCAAAAACGATGGCTATTATGGCACCGATCAATGCAATAATGTTTTAGATAACTATTTTTGTAAAAAAAGAGATATTTTAACTTTAAATAAACGAACTTGGCTTCATTTATAACTATTCTTAGAGATCTGGGCACTCCATCGAAGCCAGGTCTCTCACTTACATCTATTAAAACCCCCAGTGATGAATGAGTGCTATATCCCTCCTCTCAAGCTCCCTACTCTCTTTAAATCTAAAGAGAATCTCATCTCCGTTTATTTGATTATCTGGAGGCGCCTCTCTCGCACACAGACTATATAAGAACGATGAGCAACTGCGGTGTAATCTTTCCATTTTATGATTGTTTTTGCTTTCCGGATGTTACAACAATATTTGTATTACAATTAATGCAATACAATTACAATGTGACATTTATGGTAATTTGCTTTTCAATCTCTGAGGACAACGACGTAGAAATAGAAATAAATTAGACAACAAATAGGCGGCAGCGGTCAACGAAACAACAACAAAAAAAAACAACAAAAATACACCAAAGACGTTTAAAATTTTACAATACGTAATAGAAAAAACAACTACAAAAACGCTGTAACAGCGGCGGAATTGAATAAACAAATAGGAACAGAAAAAAAAAGCGCGCGATCAACAACAATAGTAAAAATAGAATTATAAAACGAGCACGAGACAAAAAGAAGCAGCTAGGAAAAAAAATAGTATGAGCAAAATAAAATACAATAAAGGCAAATAAAAAAAGGCAACAACATTTAGAAAATTAAATAAATTAAATAAGTAATAAGGACAAAATTAATCAGACTACTTTGTTTTATGGCTTACAATAAATAATATACATTTCCCACTTTATAAAGCATAGATGGGCACTTAGTGACTCTTTTGGCTCCCAGACCAGGCTAAAACTAGGCCAAACATGATACCAACAAGTTTTTTCTTCTTTTAAAGTTAATGTTATTAGGCAAAAGGATTAAAGTAAAGATTTTGTTTTGCTGCTAACAAAGTCAATACTTTATCTGCAGAACCAACTCCCTTTTTTTTATACCCTTGCAGAGGGTATTATAATTTTGCCATGATATTTGCAACGCATTGAAGGAGCCATCTCAGACCCCATAAAGTATATATATTCTTGATCAGCATCACCAGCCAAGTCGATCTAACCATGTCCGTCTGTCTGTCCGTCTGTCTGTCTGTCCGTCTGTCCGTCTGTCTGTCTGTCCGTCTGTCGGTTTCTATGCGAACTAGTCTCTCAGTTTTTGAGCTATCGGGCTGACTTTCAGCATAGTCTTATTTCTTTAGCACGCCGTATATATGTCGGAGCGGCCGAAATCGGACCACTATATCCTAAAGCTGCCATAGGAATGATATCGAAATTTATGTAGCAAAAATTTTGTTTTTTAACGTATTGGCACCCATTGAAATTTTTAAAAATTTATGTTTTTCAACGTCAATTAATTTCAAGATATAGCAGTTTTTTACGGTTATAGAATTACGGTTTTAATTTCATTAGGATCAGAAAACTATATCATACAGCTGCCATAGAAACGATCGGTCGATTTTAACAAAAATTTAAAATTCTACATGTAAAATGTAATATTCTAAAAGTAAAATGTAAACTTCTACATGTAAGATCTAAATTGCTTACAAACTTCGTTATTTTTTTTAACTGTTACCAAAATGAATCGATTTTCAATGATCTCATTGCAGACTACAAGGGTATACAAATATCGGTTTGCCGAAGATAGCTTTCTTTCTTGTTTTTTTTTTTTTTTTTTTTTTTTTGTATCTTCGGGGTTGTCCGGTGAACCTATCGTTGACAAAGGCAAATCCGTAAAGTAGCTTAATGCGTGCCATAGCACGCACCAAAAACAAAAACAAAAACAAAGATACGCACGGTAATATAAGCCAGCCGCGAGAATGGGAAGAATCAGCAATGAAAGGATGTGAAAAAAAGAGGACAAGATAGGGAGGAGAGAGAGAGAGTGTGTATGTGTCCAAAGCCCGGGTTTACAGTTGTTCGATCCCACAAATCAGATTAAAAAAAAAGAGGGTGCTTGGGGTGCGAGGAACGCCCTATCCCCTTTTCTCGCCGCCACTGTACGTGGCGTGAAAATAGAACCAAGAGATCAGCAAATGAGCAAAAGCAGCAGCACTGCTGACTGGCGTCAGCTGAGCCACAAGACTTACATCGATCACACTTTTGATGTCACATGAAGAGTCAAAGACAGCGGCCAGTAACGAGGGGAAGAGCGCCAGGAATGATTGCTGCAATGGCATTTTGGCGCAGACGCTTTTATGGCACACACGAGACAGACACAGAGACGCAGATAGAGACAGGGTGGGTGGACTCTAGCTCATCTGATTCTATATATCAGGGTTTTGAGAATAATAATATTCGGAAAATTACCAAGAAAAACAGCTCCTTTGAAAGGAATTCGACTTTGAAAACTCTTTAAAAATAAACTCCATATTTCAGAGATTTTGGAATAATATTAGTTAAAACCTAAAGAAAACCATATTGAAACTTAACCAGAAAAAAATTTCCTTTAAAGGGCTCTCGCTTTTGAAAACCTTCCAATTGTAATCTCCTGGAAGAAATTGTCTTGAAAATTTCTTCTAAAACAATCTTCATTTTGACTAAAAACTTCTAGAAAAACTCTCTTGAAGTAATCTCCGTTAACATGGGCCCAAAATTATGTTTTTACTGAATATAATACTTAAAATACGTATAGTCAACGCTTAAAGAAAATGCCATTTAGTTTTGCACTTAAAGAAAAATTTTATTTTATTTTTGTTGTTAAGTCCCTTGTGTGCTTTGCAATATTCGTACGCCTTAGAGTTTTTTATTTCCCTGACTTTAATTTTAATTCTAATTAATTTAAACGATAATAGCAACAAGTGAAGTACAATATTTAAAAGCAATTCTTGACCTGGTTTTCCCTTAGAGGCTAGGCTTTTTGGAGAAAAGCTTACAGAATCCAAGCCGGTCATTGTATGCAGCTGAATTCGTAGTTGGGAATTATAGTGAAATGAAGTGGAGTAACGAGCGCTTATGTTGTTAAGTCCCTTGTGTGTTTTGTACTTTTTTCCGCTTCACAGTTTTTTATTTCCCTAATTACGTTTTAGTCTTTTGTGTTTCAACAAAAATAAAGAGATGGTAACTTGTCAAGTACAATACTTTGAAGCAATAAAAATCCCACAACCCTAGATAAAAGCATTCTTAATATCTGATAGAGGTAAACCTCATATGCTTAATTTTAAGCTAAGTCCTTGTACTAATATCCTACAAATATATATGCATATTTTAAATACATGTTCACTATAGCTCGCTTGCTCTGTATTTGCGCGGCTGTGAAAATAGCAGGGCAGACGATCAGACACCAAGCGAGCCATCACCATCACGCCGACCAGGCCAGGCCAGACCAGACCAGACCCAACCCAACCCAACCCAACCCAGCATCGCATCGAATCACGCCGCCGAAACCAATACTGTGGCTGTGTGTGCGGACGAGGCCATTAGATGATCGCGGCGTCTAAATTTAAATGTCTGTGCGTTTAAGTTGCAAGGCAAAAATAAATCTACATAAAACGTAAACAACACACAAAGTCTCATCTTGTCTCGCTTTCGCTTTGGTTCGGTTTGTTTTGTTTCGATTCGTTCGGTTTCGTTTCGTTTCGTTCGCCTGTAATGACAGATCACAAGATCTGGGCAGACGGGTTGGATTTTGGGATTTTGGGATTGTAGGATCGGGTTGTTGCCAAGGGGTTGTCTTTTGGGATCCAAGGGTAGTGTGTGCTTGTCGTTGTCTGTCTGCGCTCTCACATAAATAAATAAATGTAAAATGGATTTTAGCATAACTCGTTTATGCAGAAAATTAACATTTTTACAGAGTCTAGATTTGATTACAACGTTGTAAAAATAAAGGATGGAGAAAACAAAGACACAACAAATAAATAGGGGTTCACACTTATTGTTGAGTGAAAACACATCCTTTGTTAATGGGTAGAGAATGGGAAAATATCAAATTACTTTAATAATAATCTCAGTTGAAAATACATACCTATTGAATGTTATTAAATAGGAACACAAAGGAATACATATTTAAGGTAATTTGACTCTGAAATTTCATTAAGAAGAATATATTGTATAATTCGAGTATCAATAATTATAGTCTTGGTTTCGATTAGTCAAAAGAAAATATTTTCTCAAATTGAAACCATTTTAAAAATTCCAAACTCGGCATATATTCAAGTTACAATTTGAAATCTCGTAAGATCTTGAAATTATCTTTAAAGTCCTTTCACCTTTGGCCTGGTTTTTCCACCCCTCACGGAATGAACTCGCATTTCGAAAATTCTCCCTCTTTTTGAAGACCGGGCTCCCCCAAGGACTTTGGTCTTCCCCCCAGCAGGCCAAAGATAATTTCAACTTTCCGTTTATTTTTAAAATGCATTCGTCTTTGGTCGAGGGGCAGACGGTGGAAATGGGAGTGGAAATTAAAAATAGCAAAAAGCATTTATATAAAATAAATAACACGAGACAAGCGGAGGGGTGCGTGCTCTGCTGCTGTAAAGGTGCACTTTCTGGTCCCTGCACGTCTGCATTTTCTTAATTTAATTTTCGTGCTGCAGTTCACGATCAATTTCATTCTAATGATTGTAATTAAAAACATTTTCCGGTGCCAGACAGAGGGGCGGGGGCGGGGGCAGGGCGACAAGACGGACGGGAAGAAAGTGGGCGGTTTCGACGCCCACTCACGCGCCGTTGGATAGCGACGAAATTAGCGCTCGGTTGAATGCGAAATGAAAAACAAGCAACCCAGATGCTGGGAAATTGTTACAATTTCTAAATGCCCTTTCCCATTTCAATTATTAATATTTATATTTACTTAAAGGAAGATTTTACTAATTGTTCATAGCTTTAATTAGTTTATTTTATCATAGAAGGTATATTTTATTATTGATCCTAGCCATCTGGGCCTTTTAACTTTAGGGTTTTGCAAAGAGTGCCCTTGAAATTCCCAAGGACGAATTCGGTGACATGCTAGTCACCAAATAGAACAGATGAGGCCATTGACTTGGCCGAAACAGCTGTGTACTCTAGCCTGCTGTGCTTGTCTTCGGACAAAAGATCTGTGTGTGATCTGGCACAGTAGACGAGTCTCGATTTATGTGGATTTAATCAACCGACTAGACCTCGAGTTAGCTAAAACGTTCTTCTAACAAATATAGGTTTGCCAAAAAAAATCAGCCAATCAAATAATATTTATACCAAAAACTCTTCCCTTATAATTTGATTTTCATCATTTAACCGAAATAATCTTAAATATTTTGTGTCATTAAATTATATATTTTCTTATTTTCACCTACCAATCAAGTAGTTAGGATCATAAAAAGACTTGATGTTACAACGCTTAACGCAGGAAGATTTCTCATAATTTACCTGGAAAGAGAAAAAAATAAATTGATATTTAGTGCGTTTTGTTTGGGTGAGTTATTCTTAAAGACAAAAAATCTCTATATATATAATTTTCACAAATTTAAACATACCCTTGCCGGGTATAAAAATCACTAACTGCAAAAAGAATAGTGGGAACAGTCAGGGCAACGTCAGCAACGAGACAAAAGCTATATAAACCCCGTTCCGTGTCTCGCGGATCGTCATCACGATTGGGAGATGATGATGTCGCCTTACCCTCCTCCTCTCACCTGCTCAGCGCCTCCCACCTTTGGCTGCTACTACACCGAATTTCGTCAGATGAAAAAGCCCAAGCAAAAAATATTCTATTGGTTTAAATATAGCCAGCGAGACGTCCTCGTCTCCACGGCGGCGGCGGCGGCGGCTGCTTCGGCGTCGTCATCTGTTGTGCATTTCAATTTGTAATTGTAATTGCACTTTATATACACATCTGTGTGGCATGGATCTGAGTGTGAGTGCAGACTCAATGACTTGCTGCCAGGAGTGTGTATTTTTCATTATTTTATTTTATTTTCTGTTCAACGGGTCATTTGAGACACGTTTTCTTCGCTTGATGGGCCTTAAAGCAGATGTAGACCAAGCTATTGAATATTATCCACTGTTTGCCAGAAAAAACCCAAGACCTAGTAGGTCACTTATCCAAGATAATTTATAAAACGACATTCCAAGCATACCGGTCCATTAGATTCCACTGCACACGCGACTTGGCAACCGGAATGAACAGCATCATCATCCTCATCATTATTACCGTGTTTTTTAGAGTCTGTAATGGCATTGGTAATCCCCCCAAGATCCTCACCAAGTCTCCACTATTATCATCATCGTCGTCGTTGTCGTCGTCGTATCCCGGATGCGTGAAAATGCAAAATGCTGCAATGTCAAATGGAGAAACGGGCACAATGACTCAAAGCTCGCTGCAGATTGGGGGCTATAAAAAAGGCGGCCGACTGAGAGCAGCTAAAACTTTCCAAATGCCAATACTCACACACACTCGTATGGCATAAAATCACAGTCATTATGCATAGTATGTGTGAGCCTGATATTTATTTTTCAATGAGAGACGACGACGACGGCTCAGCGACATTTAGCTGAAAATGCAATAAACAACATTCCAATCTGAACTGAACTCCCGAGCACACTAACCCCTCCGCCACACTTAACCCCTTTTCGGCTCAAAGAGAGAGACAACAACTAAAACCCGACTATGAGGTACTGAGTACTTTGAGATTATTTTGCATATTTTTACATGGTAACAGCATAATTAGTAAAAATTTAAAGTTATATCTTCCGAATCAAATACGGAATAAGATTAAAGACTCCAAAATCTAGGTATTCCATACAGACACGGCTAGATAAAATAGGCTGTTGCTATTGATGATCAAATACTTGCTTAAACTCGCAGTAACAAACTAGTTTTGTCCACCTTTTGCTTGTGTATCGTGTATACCCATCTTATCTACGTTTAGAGGGTATACTTAAACAGCAACTACTAGTAGTAAACAGTGCCAGGTCATTATGCGCATGTGTTGCCCATTATAGTAAGCGTTACAAAGCGCTATCCACTGCAATACTAAAAACTACTATGTGAGTGAGTTCCACTTGAACGGAAATACTTTTAGAAAGCTAAAATGTTTTCAAAATAATTATTGTAAGCTGATCTTGATTTTTAGAACCGAAATAGTAAGTAAAAAAGATGAGACCACGTTCATATCCATTCTGTTGAATATCTATGATCCACTGAGAGACCATCTTACCAACTCATGGTCATGTTTTACTTTTATGACTGAAATAATAATAATAACTAACCACCACCCATTTAGACCCCATAGACATTACCCACATATAGATTGAGAACGAGTTTACTTTTGAATCCACTTTCAAAGAATATTTATAGTTTTATGAAATATTTAAAAAGCTTAAAGGGCGCTGATAAAAAGCAAATACCCGTTTAAATTGTTCAAGATCTAGCAAGAGCAACGTTTTAAAAACATCTTAAGATAGGGATTATTATATTTATAATAAAGTGTAAATAAAACATTGAATAATAAAGCTTATACAATAAAAATACTAGGTCTAGCTTACCCCTAAATAATTAAATTGTGTAATAAATGTGTGAAAAGGATCGCTTCCAGAGCATGTCCAAAGCTTCGAATGTGTTATAACCCTACTGTCTGCATTCCTGGACTTCCTCCCACACCCTGTGGTACCCCCACTCAGCCTCCGGAATGACATTGTCAATGTCAATACCAAGATCGTTTCTCTCCGTTTCCTCTAGAGAAAAAAAACACATACTCGTATGTATGCCGAGAACGGACCTGGGGAATATGCGCATATGTTAAGACCTCAAGAAGGTAGACAGGCGGCGATCTTGTTGCATACGCTTAACGGTTTTCTGGCTTTACCTGGTGGCGTTACCTCTCTTGTGCCGTCTCCGCCATCGCAGCCTCCTGCACTCTCCAAGTGATTAATGGGCCCAAACGGACAACAGACCTTGCCTTATACGGGTAAGTTACTTTTGCGTTATGTACACTGAGACCTTTTATACAAATTTGTCCAGATTTAGATAGAGTAATTCCCCAGTCTATAATAAAATCTAGAAAATCTATCCGAAACCTCTAAGTAATTTCTATTAAAACTAACAAAAATATCTTGTTTCGAAATAACCCAAGAAGCCAACGATTGAGGATTTTGAAACGATTTTTGTACATTTTTTTGCCCAGTATTTTATAACGGGGTGAGTTGAGGGGTAGGAAACCCCGGGAACTTTTGTCGACTTTTATGAGCAATTAAAAAACTATTACGGCGACGCCAAATGGCAAGCTGCATTGTTTGCTGTCGAGTTTTATGTGCAACGATGACGTTTTTATGGGCGCCACACGAGTGTGGGTCGAGGTCTCTTGCTTTCCTCTGTCTCTTTCTAGCCCCCTCTACCTGTCTCTATCTGCGTATGTGTCTCCATCTGTTACTCTTTCCCAGTCGCTGCGCATGCGCCCCTCTCTCGTTTTGCTCCTGCTGACTCCACAACTGTGGAATGCGGAACTCTTTTATACTCCATATATCTTTGTTTTTGTACTTTCGGTGGGTTTCCTTCAGTTTTTTTCGTGTCATAACTCAAAATGCACCCTAATGACACACATAAAGTCGGACTTTGGTGCCGACTCTTTCCCGCCTGTGTTCGGGGCTGCTTGGAAATTAATTGATGGCCATTAAACTTGGTTTTATACCGAAAGAGCGTTGTGGGACGAAGACTGCAAAAGGGCGGCAACAAATTGTCAAATTTAAAGGGGGTTGCTCGATCATTCATATGAAAAAGGTAAATAAATTAAATGACAGAAGGAAGTACGCTTATTTATGGCATTATTTGTAATTTACAACTCTAGTACTTTATCGGAGGTACCATTTGGATATGAATTTTTCTTATTGATTGCCATTAGATAATTATTCAAAACATTCTGGAATGGACAAAAAAACTAACAAGGAAATGGCATACAAAATATTGAATACTATGAATTTTTACTTCCTTTAGCCTGGATGGGCACCAATTGGCCTTTTTAGCTCCGGTGTTCTTTCCGTTTCCGTGTCAGATAAAGTCCCGGACAAAAAAATTTGGTTTATTTCTACCCTCCCTGTCAAATCTTTCCCGGCTCAGCAAAGGAACAGCTGATTTTTGATAGCCAAGGGAAGAAGCAGATTTAATGGTTGCGATAACCAAAGCAACCATGTGTTTGCGCCTTACGGTGCTTTACAGCAACAATCGATAGTTAACAGCACTATGTTGTTCTTTCGCCTTCAGATCAATTTTGGGAGGGCAGAAAACCGAATTGCTTTACGATAAGTTTATCTGGTTATTATCTTTTCCGGACAGATAGCTATCAGGCACTTCGACAGTGAGCGTAGAATCAGGATCCTAAGGATTACAAAAACAAAAGTTTGTATATTCCTTTACGACCTTACGGGTGGTTTTTGTTATCGGACTTTCGATGACCGACCCTGTTCTACGGTTATCTGCTATGCAATAACAGAATTATAGCTCTATTTACTATTTACTATTACATACTACTCTATTAAAATTGCTTTCAGCATTCAAAGTGATCGTTAGTATTCCAGTTACTTCTTTAATAAATTTAAGAAAAAAATTCCATGCGAATTGAGTTAATTCTAGAAGCAAATTCGCACACATTCCGCGACAATTCTCTATCTCTCTCTCCCTCGGCCATCATGTCTGCATACTCAGCTCTTTAGCCATCTTTTTCTGCCTCAGCTCTCTCTCTCGGTCGCTCTGTCTCTTTAGCGATTCGAACTCTGGACTTGGACTCATTCACGCGCCGTTCACATAACTCGAAACGTGATTTTTACATGGCGAGACTCTCCTCGGATGAGATGATGCCACGATTAATGCTTCTTATGCTGTTGCTGCTGCGGCTGTGGCGACTGCTGCTGCTGCTGCTGCTGCTGCTGCTTCCTCCTCCTCCTCCTCCTCTTTTCTCTTCCATCTTCGTTGTCTTCTTCATCTCCGGCATTCTTGACTACAAAAGAGGAGAGGAGGAGGAGGAGGAGGAGAGAAACAGCTACAGACATTGGAATGTGGCAGCGCCACTTTACACCCTTCGCATTTCGATTGTCGTCTGCGGCTGCAGCTGTTGCTACTAGTTTATTGGATACAACAACAACGACCGAGAAGAAGTGCAAGAGAGGGGGGTCGGGGTCAGGGAAAGTACCAGCGGGGGAAGTGAAAATGGTACGGCATGTTAACTGTCTCCGGAATACAGTTGGGAATTCAATGGAATTCTCAAGAAAACCAATCCAAATTTTTCATTCAAGACGATCAACGCCTTAGGTTACCCTTTAAGCAAATTTATTCCAGAAATATAAATATTTGTGTAGAAATATACATATATGTAATTACAGAGATAATGTTAGTAATCTATTTGTACAAATATAAGGATTTAGAAAACCAAAAAACATCAGGGTTCCCAAAGAAATAGCAGAAGTTGGACGAATAATTATAGCCAAGTAAAAGAATTATAGAATGAACTAATTATAAAACTTCTTTAAAAACGAGATTGATATTGTATCTAGTACCAATTTAAATTCGCTGAACACTCTTAAGCCAAAAAAAAAAAAACCCAAGAGTTTACATTCCATAAACGTTGTCTTAAAAATATACTCAAACAGTACAGCAATTTTAGTCTAAATTTAATACTTAATAATATCAAATGCATACTAAATAGTATAGTTTTTATATCATAGTTTATAGTTTCAATAACATATCGCGTAAGCAGGAATTTAGTGCTATATTGCTAGTCGGGTTAGTTATTTTTTTTTTCAAGTCTTGGTGCCGATTAGTATTATCTTAATACTTTCGTAGTACCAAATTAATAAGCATCTTATTAAGAAATTTTTAGTACTCAAATGTATAGAATTCATGTAAGAATAATGTAGTTTCTCAGACGATTTTTTTTTTTTTTTTTTGTACTATTATTTATTATTATAACTGAAAGTAAAAAAACAATTATGAAAATCAACAAATTAGTCAGTATTTAGTAGAGTTAGTGATTTTTCTCAGGTCTTGGTGACGATTAGTATTATCTTAATGCTTTTAAAGTACCAAATTAATAAGCAACTTATTAAAATTTATTTTTTTTTTCTCAAACGACTTTTTTTTTTATTATTTTTTATTATTATAACTGAAAGTAAAAAAAAATTGTGAAAATCAACAAAGTAGTCAGTATTTAGAAAGTTATAAAATTTCCAAAGCTTGCTAGAAACAAAACAAAATAATATAAATATTAAAAAAAAAAAAAAAAAAAAAAAAAAAAAAAACAGTGCGGCTAGAAGAACTATCTGACAACTGTATTTTTAACTCTTGTTCTTTAAAAACAAATATTTACTCTCTCTTTATTTTGTAATATTTCTATGTCTCCTTATATAAAACATTAATGCCTAAAACGATTTGTTAAGTGCCAGTGAGATTGCTCAAGACAGACTAGAGCCCGCTTTTATTTTTATGAATTTTTTACAGCCCCTTAATCGCGACATTGTTTCGTCTCCCATTCAGCTCTACTTCTGGTTACATCATTGCCCCGCAGCAGCAGTCAGCCATCAATCACACGCACAAAACGGAAATAAATATAGAAATAAGGCGGAAAAGCGACAGTGAGAAAGAGAAAGAGAGACAGAGACAGAGAGAAGGAAATGCAGCGGAAGTGCGTCTAATTGAGCAACTGACAGAATATGCGCGTCTGTGTGGAAATCAGTATGAAACGAGCGAGGGGCACGCCCCAAAATCAAACCAAGATGCTGCGAGACACCGAGACGCCCCTCTCATCTCTGTCCCGACCCCAAGTTCTGGAACAAAGTCTGCGTCTGCTATCTCAATCTGAGTGACTGACTGACTCGCTGAGTACACGAGTTGGATGACTGACAGCCAACACGTGCTCTCAACGCAACCAGTTGGCCATTAAAGCCCCCGAAAAACAAAACAAAACAAAGCCAAACCCAAGCTGAAAATGCCATAAAAAAAGAAAAACAAAAACTGCAACAAGGAATGGATTTTTAAACACCGAGGAGGAGATGCGGGTGCCCCTTCTTAACGCATTTAAAGGCTGCTCCTAAGAGAATAGCCTGGGAATACACCAGTTGCCACACATAATTCCAGCTTAAATGGAGGAAGACGACGACCCAGAAGTCTTAAACGGCTAATAAATTTGCTAACTTTAATTGAAGTTAAAACCTAATTTGCATTAGGGCAGGGATGGGATTTTCTGGATTTTTAAATAGTTACAATTTAAGAAAATACAAAATTACTATCTGAGTCAGAAAAGGAACTCAATCTACAAATGTATATTTTATTCGTTCGAATTTACAAGTGAAGAATAATCTTTTTATTTATTAATTTATATAATGCTCTTCTTATTATTTCCGTTATTTATTTTGAGTTTCTTTAAATGGTATTTATTATAGAAACTGCAATAACAATAAATTTAAAAGAGTCATCACTTACCAGAAGTTCCCTGAAAGTATTCATCACCTTTCAAAAATTTGTTATTGTTCCTTGTTAATAAATATTCTCCAATAATTCCCTAACTCTGTCTATAACTAGCAATCCCGATCCCTTGATATAATTTGTATGTATCTATTTCCATTTCATTTGACACAAATGAGTTCATTAGAGGTTTGTATTTTTTTTTCAGCCGGATTCCCATGAATGGAAGCCACTTACGGGCTTTATCAGTGACTGGGGCAGCAGATCTTTCGGCTAGGCTGCCTTTCCAATTGAAACTATTTCCGGCCAGACTCGATTCGAAGGCAACCACAACAGCAACAGCAACAACAGCAGCAAATACAATGACAGCAACTTGCCCAGAGTATGAAAGGGGAAATACATTAGAGCAAAACAACAACGACAACAACACATGGGTTGCTGCAATTGCAATAACATGCCGCATGCCACATGGTGGCACAGCACACACCAAGACATTCCGCAACCCCTTCATCTCTTCAAGTCCCGACGGTTGTCTCAAGAGCAGTTGTGTGTCCATACACACAAACGCACACCCATGGTCTCCACCAAAACTGTGAAAATGCCCAGACGGTGAGTGTGCAATTGAGCGACTGCAGGCTGATGCGGTCGGTTGGCACCCCAACCACACCACCTCTTCCATTCCTGCCACCTTCGAGGTCTGAGGTCTGAGAGCCGTCTGATGAAGACCTTAGCTTTGTAACTAATAAGCAGATAGAGTGCACCTGAAATTCCCAAGTACGAATTCGGTGACGCGGAAATGTTGAAGACCGGGGTCGAAACCATTGGAATTTTATAATTTTGAGTCTTAAAATTTAAGAAGTTATTAAAAAAGCGTAAACATAAGGCATACTATTACCTATTCTATCAAATATTCTATAGTAATATAACTTCTATGTACATATATTCTAGGGTATTTACACATTCACGACGTTGAACTAAACTTTTTCCTAATTCTTTCTCCCCCTTCTCTGCTGGAGCTGACGCCGCCTGCTGCTAAGTTATTATTATTGCAGTTGTTGTTGCGACTGACGCGCCATTTGTTACACATTATTTAGGATCAGCCGCCCCTTAGCGCTACCTCCTCTATACCAAACCTCCACATATTTCACACCATTTTCCCCCTTTGTCCAGGGTCTTGGGCTACAGCCGGAATTTCTCCCGATATTTATTGTTGGCAAGTTATTTAGAACTGGGCCATGCGGAAATAGATACCAAAGTGAAATATATTGGAGCTGGGGTATGATATATCCGGAATTGGAAAAGCTACATCCACGGGGTTCCCCCCACACATACTGCCGTGTTTCTTAGTTGCCATTGACACCCAAATCAGCATAAATTTTCATAGAAAAAATCCAGAAACGTCCCCGACTTCTCTTTAACCTCGGTGGAATGTGACACAAATTAAGCACAAGAGATAGATGGGAGGCAAAGTATGTAAATTTGTGGGAACAGTGGAACGAACATCTTTTAGTAGATTTTTTTTTATGTATGGAATCTAAGGTATTTTTTTTATCCCAACTTTTTTAATCTTATTCCTACGATAGCTATAGGATGTACTCTAAGCAAAGACCAATATAACCACTAACATGCCGAGTTCCATACATTTGTGTTGCAGTATGCAGCTATTTTTCTGCCAATTCTAAGCAGATTTTATTGGCTTTTGTCTAAGGGTTCTAAGATTAACTTGAACCATCGAATTTTTTTAGAAGATAAAGATAGTTAAGATTTACTTACTTACCTTATAGCTCAATATCTCGTTTATTTTTATCGGTTTAAATTTCAAACACGTTTCAATATGATTTTTTTGCTCTGCTGCTGTTGCACTTTCTATCTCACTTTTTGCGAAAGCTTTTTAGGAATAATAGCATAAGGAAAGCGGAGAAATATTTTAAACTTGCAGTACTCAATTTTCCGTCAAATCAAATCGAAGAGAGATGGAAAATATTGTGGGGGAGAGAGAAGATCACGAAATGCACTTGGGATCACTTCTTCACAACTATATTCTTCCTCCTCTCTCTCTCTCTCACTGGCTTGGTTCGGTTTTTTCTTTTCGTATTTTTGTTTTTTTTTGACTAGCAATTTGATTTATTTAGGTTATCATTCTTCTTGATTTCCTCGTTGTATATGTCGCTGCTGCTGTTGTTGCTCTCTTGATCTTTTGTTGGCAAGTATTTGTGGTTGTGGCTGTGCCTGTTGTCACAAAGCATTCCTCACTTTTTCTCACATTTTTCACATGATTTTTACTTTCACACCTTGGCGCGGCAGAACTTCGATGATCATTTCACGTGATCGCAATGATGCATTTTGTCGTCGGCGATCTGAAATGGGAGCAATAGAGAAAGGCAAGCGGCGGTGAGAAAGGAATTCCATGCATTCGGGAATGAATAGGTCTATTGACTTTATTACTACCATAAATGTATTTAACTATATAATTTGATTGAAAAATCTTGTCCAAAGACTACTTGTCTTGTCTTGTTGTACCAAAAAACCACATCACTACTAATTAAGCTGACTAATTCAACCTCAACACTTGGCGTGACTAAGTAGCAGTATGTCGCTGAATTCGCACTTGGGAATTTTAGATGCAATGCCTGTAACAACTTAAGCTTAATGTTCTTGGCTGAAAGGTAAAACCTAAGTCGTGTTTTAATTTAATATGAATTCTACAGAACTTCTAGAAAGCAACTGCAATTTCCACTAATAAAATGGAAATGTTTCCTTTTACGTTGGCCCCCTTTATTTTTTGCAACCCATTAACAGCCAACTCCAGCGCAACCATTATCCAATTAACAAATTCCACAAAATCACTTAAAAGCCAGAGCAAAAATGGCATTCGTGCAACTTTTAATCTACCTGAAAAGCCATAATTTTATGCTCGACTCTCACAATTCTTGCAGAAATAGCCATTAGGCCCCACCCAGAAAAAAAAAACCCAACAATAATACGTTGAACTTTCGCGCCAATTAATGCAACAGAAAAACTGTTCAGCAAAGCAAAAAAAAATATATGTATATATAAACAAAGGAGAAAGAAAATCGTTATCAGAGAATAAACTACAACTTATTACAACATCAAAAGTATAATGTTGTTTTGGCACTCACTGGGACCACGCCTTTTTCTGTAACAACTACAGTATCTCTGTACATATACAAAAATGTAAAAAGTGTAGCCGAAAAATAAAGAATAAGGCTCAGCGTAAGCCAAAGTGGGAAAAAACAACAGTGCGAAGTCTGGGCTTTTGACTTCTGGGATTACCTTCTATTGAATATATGTAATTAACACTTGAAATTAAGTTTTCATTTGATAGTATTTTTACATATTTAACTATTTATGAGATCATAAAATCATATTGACTATTAGAATTAGAATACTAAGAAGAGTGTACCTAAGAGTACCTAAGGGTAAGAAGAGTGTACCTAAGGGTACCTAAAGGTAAGAAGAGTGTATTTAAGGGTACCTAAGGGTACACTCTTCTTAGTATTCTAATTCTAATAATCAATATGGTTTTATGATCTCATTTTCATTATTTTTCTGTGGTTAGGTACACTAAATATTACTCGAATTAATAGTAAACTTAGTAAATTCTCTGTGTGTTCAAAATTTAATTTACTTGTAACTTATATGTGCAATTTAAACTTAAATTTCTGTTAAACATAAACTTAAAAAACTGTTTATTAGCTTTTCACTTCGTACCTAATTTAAGTGTACCTAATAACTTATTTTCTGTTTAAATGTAATTAAAGTTCAGAAAGAAGTGTATAAATAATAATAAATAAAATACCAAGTGTTATTTTTTATTTATTTTAAAATTTTAATATTTTTATAATATAATAATTAAGAGTTAAATATTACCATTTACCTAAACTTATTTCAAAAAAATTTAAAATTCTGCTCAGACAAAAGGTGAATAAAGGGAAACTTAAAAGTTTTTCTAACATAAATTTTCTATTTTATTTTTTCCTTACATCTCAAGATCAAAGGATCTCTACTTTTCACAAAACGAAGACTTCCTCTACATGAGAATTTAATGGGTAAAAAAAAACAGTCTGCGTCGGACAACAACAACATCTCCAAAAACAACGCCGTCAGGAAAAACAAGCGCAGTTCAAGCATCAAAAAGCTGCCGTCACGCCCCTGTTGAGTGCACTAACCGCCCACCGCCCCACCTCCTTTCCCATCTCCTTTCCAGCCCCCTTCCATTCATTCTAAAAAACGAGGCCAGACAGACAGACAGCGTCTCTCTCGCTCTGCCGCTCTCGTTACCCCGTAAGTCACGTGGGGTGTTGTGTGCGACACGCGAAATGCAGGGAAAAGATCATGGTGAGGGGGTGAGGGGAAAACGCACTGAACTAAAGCGAAAATAAATAAATAAATTAGTTGGTTGTAAATTTTGGCTTTCTGCATTTTAATTGTAAGCAGTGAATAATGGGTTAAAATGCCCCTAAAATGGAAAAATAAATTAAAGGAAACTCATTTAATATATTATTTATTTTTTAATAATTATTAGCAAAGACAGAAATTCATAATACACAAGCTGTTTTAATTGCGAATAGTGTAATTATTGGCTTTACGATTGAAATGGTAGCTTTTAGCCAAAAATTTATTTTGGCCAAGACAACAAATCACACACACACAGACACGAGCACATACACTGGCAAATAAGAGGCGCGTCGCTGGCCTTAAAAAAAATTTGCTGCAGCAGCAAACAACAGAGAGAGAGAGGACTAGAGAGAACGCTTGCACACCGGAGAGAGAGATAAAACACAAAAACGAAACGAAAAAAAAACGCCAAGCGTGCAAGAAGCGCAACAGAGGCGTCGACAGCGACGCCGGCAGAACCAGCAGCAGCAGCGGCGAGCCGGCAACCCTCGAGATGACGTTGACCCCGAAAAATGACGCGTAGCGCAATTTGTGAAAACGAATGCGAATGGGAACGAAAACAAACTGAAATCTAATAACGGCCCGGCGAGAGTGCGAGCGAGAGGTAAACAGTGTCGGCGTCTGCATGCGAAGCTCTCTCCCTCCCACTTCTCTCTCAATTTGTTGTTTACGTGTTTTGCGGATAGACGTGCTAAAGCGCAGTGCGTATAAAAACACACAGGACGAAAAGTCGAATAACAACAACAACATAGTGTAGAAGCGCAGTTAGGCGGAGGCCAGACAGAAAGAGATGGAATATGGCAGACAGTGAGTAAAAGGCGCGTGAAAACGGAGAAGAGAACCGAGAGACCGTGAGAGCGTAAACAGAGCGCATGTCTGCGATAACAAACAAGAAGCAGAAGCGGGATGCAAAAGGAGGTGGAATGCGTTTATGCGGGGTGAACAAATCTTAGGCATTTGCCTTATAAAAAAGTTGTAAGGATCAAATACATATACAAAATGGCAAGACAGAATGCATTTTTATTAGTTACGCTTAAATTAAATTAATATATCACCATTGCTTTTGGTGTTTACTGCTTTTTGTTTCTTTCTGCTGCAGTCTCAACAAAAACAAAACACGAGAACAGAAAGAGCAATATTTACTCCGCGCGTGCATAAATAACAGAAATTTGTTCTCACAGACAGAGGCCGCCCGGTATACACATGTATGGGTATATAAATATATATATTTTTTTTGCAGTTTTACGAAGCGCCAGCAGAGGAACAACAACAAAATGCAGTCGCTTATGAATGAAAAAGAAGGCGCACCACTGTCTCGCTCTTCTCCACAAGCATGCGTCTGCAGTGTGTGTGTGTGAGGGAGAGAGTTTTGCCAGTGTGTGTGAGTGAGGAGCGAGGAGAGCGCGGAGTGCAGAAAACGTTGTCGGTGTCGTTGGCCCTTCTTGTCTGGTGTTTTTTTTTTGCTCTTCTTCCTTATTGTTGTTGCGCCGCAATGTGGTACAGTGACTACCAAAAAATACTAGCAGCTCGTAAAAACGGGGCCCAAAGGGGAAGTCAGGAGTAAGAGGAAGAGAAAGAGGAAAAGGAAAAGGAGACAGAAGAGGAACCAACGGAAGCAGCGACGCCGCCTAAATGGGTTGCAATAAAAAAATTTACACATGCGGTAGTAAAGTTGTAAAACTGCGGTTGTACGTTACTAGTTCCAGTTGTAGTAGTTTTTGGTTTCGAGTAATAGGTAGCGGTTGTAGTATACTATTTTTTATTTTAACAATATTTAAATTGAATAAATTTTTATTTTTAGATTTTATTGTGTTGTCTTGCTTACTAATAAAAATACATATATGTATATATACATATATATTAAGTATTATTTAGTGTAATCATGTTGTTATAATTTATGTTAAGTAGCATTAAGTGTGAACATCTTGTTAGATAATGTAATATTGTATGTGTTCGATATACTGATAGTTTTGTAAATATCGATAACACGATAAATATCTCGATAAGGCGCAGCCAACTTCACTTGATTAAGAAGAAGTAAGAAATATAAAATAATTTAAAAAAAAGAATCATTTACAATAATAGAATGATTTTCTAAAACAGTCCTTGAAAATCGTATTTTTTTTGTTTATTAAAAAAAAACAAGAATATTTCTTAAATCTTTATAAAATTCTGAAATCTAACCAGGGAAAAGTTAAGCTAATTACAGATATTAGAAATAAGTTTTTGAACAGGGCACAATGTAGGAATTTTATGATTTATTCAAGTATTAACTATAATTCGTTTATATATATTTTTTTGTTAATTTTTAAATAACCAAAATGGTTATTTAATTTAGGTTATTAAATTTAGGTTTCAAATAACTAAATAATGATTATCTAAGAAGGCTTAGTTAGGATTTTGGAAGTATTCCAGTAAATATACCTAAATATGTGTATAAAATTATATACGCATACCATAAATGTCTAGATATTTGTAAATAGATCGTTGTATTGGTAGCACATTTAGTTGCTTGCCGCTAATGAGAAAGAAAGGGGTTACTTGTAGTAAAAAAAAACGAAAACATACATCAAATGGCGCCGCCTAATTAAAAAACCATTAAAATTTAAGGCCACCGCCTATGCATGGAGGCTAATAAATACATAAATTTTGCAGCAACGGCATCAGTCTACAAAAAAAAAAAACAAGAAAAACAAAAAACGCTTAAATTAATTACCTCACGAAACAAATATGAAGGCAGCGGCAGTAGCAGCGAAAAAAAGGGAATAAAATGCAGTCAAAGCACATTGGTTTGAGTTTCGGTTAAAACGAATTAGCAAAATAAAAAAAATTAAATATCTAATGTAATTGGAACTGATTTGTACATAATTCGGGAAATTAATAATTAATTATAATTAATTACTAAAATATTCAGGGAATGGATGGTCAAGTAAAGCATAAATGTAGTACTTTTTTAAATCTTAAATACTGTATCTCTAAATAAAATCAACAGAGACGAAATTTTTAAAACTAACAACGATTCTATGGATTAACCAAATTGCTTACATTCATTTTATCAAGATAATCCTTTGTCCTCAACTCAAGCCCTAATCAAAATTAATCAAAAATAAATGCACGTTCTTTTGTGGCAAAATAAAAATGCTGTCAATCTTATAACCGTCCGAAGTTCTACCAAAACTGGTTCGGAAACTAATTAAAAACATTTTTAGAGCCAATTAGAAGCAGTCTCAATTAGAGGCGCAAAGAGAGGACTGACGCGATAATCAAACACAAATCATTTGGATACGGCTGTGGATTTTGTGAAGACCGCAGCAAACCACAGGATTTGTGGACCGACAGGCGGCGGCAGTTGCCAGTGTCCAACATCCATTGGCCAATGTGCAGCGTCAGCTTGGTAGGCGGACAAAAAAAAAAAGCGGAACATCATGGAATTGTGTCTAAAAATAAACTTGTGCAACAATGTTGAAAAAGCAAACATCAGCAGACAGCCAGTGACACAAAGTGGATGCACCAGGGGCAGACACGGAGGGGACCTCCAGACACGAGTGGAGCTCTCTTGGCCAGACGGCGGCCTTTCTTCTGGCCGTCCGTCCGTCCGTCCGCCCTAGCTTCTCCGCCTCCTCTAGCTCCGCTTCTCCTGTTGGCCATTTCGCTCGGTCTGTTTGTCTGCCGAGTGCCGCCGTCGTCTCATTGTTTGTGGAACGACTGAGATGGGGGGGGGGCAAGGGCTTTGCAGCAGCGACAATGGTTAAAAGGAGCAGCGCCGCAGCTGCAGCCACCGCTATGGGTTGATTTCTTTAACACCGAAGTTTTAAATATCCTCGAATAGATTGATTTTTAACTGGGATAAAGCCCGTTAAATTCCATGGTGTGGGCAAACGAATTCTTAATTATTTGTGCTTAATTTAAATACTAATAAATGAACAGAACCCAATCATTAAAGCTGAACATTTCTTGACTACGGATCCCTTTGGTCAGGAAACGGAGTTAACTATTCTTTGAAACTCCTATCTGTATGTAAGGTTCAAACCTCCTTATACTGACCAAAAATCGTATCACAGTTCTAGGACTTTATTCTTTAAAAGTATACAAACACTACAGAACTTTCAAGATAAGTTTTCTTTTTGCTTAAGAAAATCTTGTGTTCTTTGTTCTATTGATAAGAGTGAGTTATTTTCCTTAATTTTAAAGCAGTGGTGCCCAAAGCCCTGACTCGCGCGAAACAGATTTCTATGCCCAACCTCTGCCAGCAAACTCGCTCAATTTCTGTCTTCAAAAATTATGTTGATGAAATGTTGATAAAACGTTGATAAAATGTTGATGAGATTGTTGATGAATCATCGATGAAATGTTGATGAAAGGATAATGAATCATCGATGAAATGTTGATGAAAGGATAATGAATCATTGATGAATTTGTCACTGATGACAGCCTAGGACATGCCCATGTAAATTTCATCAACAGTTTGTGAGGAATTTCATCGATGATTCATCAACAAAAACGAAGTTTTTTTAATGAAACGTTGATGAAACGTTGATGACAGGTACTGCAGGGTGTTAAGAGATCTCTGCAAAATCTTGTTCTACATTTTCTTATCCTCTCGCAAGTAACTCCTTCAAATTTCTTCAGAATGTAGCAAATACCTGGTCCTTTTTGTGGAAACCTCTATGAAGGGTATGTGGGTAACACGATGTATGGTATATGGAGTGGCGCGTTGGGCGCGTTAAGCACGCGAAAAGAGACTTGAGGGGCATGCATACATACATACATGTGTACATATGCATGCATGTGTAGATGAGGATGAGAGGGAGGACGCGGATGAGCGGATAAGGAAAAGGTAACCCAGAAGGAGAAACAGGAGGGGGAGGAGAAGGAGGTGTACCAGTGGCCAAGAAAGAAGCGAGCGAGAGCGCCGCGCCAAGAAGAAGAATGGTCAGTGAAGAGCGGTGCGCGTCCACTAATCGCTAAATTTACGAGTACAGTTAAAATAAAATCATAAAAATGTCTTCTTCATCGCTTAACTTGTTGTTATTGTTGTTGTTTCACGGCTTGAGTTGCTGTTGTTGAGGCAGGCAAACAACCAAAGAGAGAGAGAGAGAGAGACTGAGAGAGGAGAGAAAGAGGTTCAGTTCAGTTTACAATTTACATGATGATGATGAAGTAGTTCAAGAAGATGTTGTGTTTGTGGCCTGGAATTTCCACGAAAACACTTGGGAACAACTTCCCGTGCGCACACACGTCATTTCGAAAAACAGACAGCAGCAACACAGGCCGAGAAGAAGAATCCCGGGCTTATAGTGTAAAATTTAATGAGCAAAACTCAACGAACGAACGAGGAGATCATTGGCGAAAAAGGTTTTATTTCAGGTTTCTCGTTCGGTTCGTTCCCTTGCTCACTTTTCCACTTCAATGGAAATGAAAAAAAAAAAACAACAACCACAACAACCATAAATAAAGGTGACAACGTGTGAGGTTAAACCGCAGTGACGGGCAATATGTAGCTGCCGAGCAGCTCAAGTATTTCATGAATAAAGATTTAAATAGAAATCCCAATAATCCTCAAATGTCCTATTTGGCAGATTTTAAGAAAATTTATTTTATTAGATAATTTTCTTAAATGGCAGTGGTGCCATGGTAAACATGGGGCTAGATATGAGCAAACAAAAAAATAGCAAACTTTATCCAATATATTTGAAAATCTCATCGATTTCTTTGTTACTTGATTATAATTACTGGAAATACTTAAAAGTATTTTGACTGCAGTTATTATTAGTGTTGGGTTGCCCATGAGTGAGTGAACAAAAAAGAGTTGTTCACTAAACTGAGAGAGTGAACATGTTCCTTCCTATTTGTTCTTCTTTGTTCACTTGTTCATTTTTGCTCACTATTGTTCAGTTGTTCAATTTTGTTCTTTTTTGTTCACTAGCTCATTTTTGCTCACTTGTTCAGATTTGCTCTTTGGCTCTTTGGCTCACTATTGCTCAGCTTTCCAATTTTGTTCAGCAAGTCTTTTTGCTTCATTTTTGTTCAGTGACTCTTTTTGATATGGTAAAATGAGCAACCACATGCTCGTACTTTATTTTAAATTCGAATTGCCGGTCATAGAGGTGGTGATGTTTTTGGCAGAAACATCGATTTAACTTTAAGAATTTTGTTTGTGAATTTAATTTTTCTAAGATATATTTTTTATCAATAAATCTTATCAGGATGATGGCATTTGTCAAGAACGAATGTATATAGTAAGTGTGCTTTTTTACTTTCAAAGATTCTATCCGTATATGAAAACATAAATATACATACAAACATATGTACATATATCAGATTTAAACTAATATGTAACATATGGATTTTTTAGTCCTTGAAATGCAGTGCTCAGTAGTCTGTTTAAAGCATTATGACACTGTATTAAAAACTTCATTAATTGGCGCATTAATTAGAGGCTTGACAGCAACCATAGGGTTTTGCCTAAGTGCGAGCAAGACGACTATACGGCACTTTCAATGAGAGATTAATACATGAATTGCTCATTAATTGAAAAACTTATCGGCTTATCGAAAAAAATACCAGGCAAAAAAAATGAGTTCGATAGAATATACCGTCTCTAATTCATTAAATTGTATCTAAAAAGTATATTAATTGCTCATTAGACAAAACGGTCTCACAAAATATATTGGTTTTTGCTGAAGGCTTAGCGTAATTTTCAGCAACTATTCTGCACAAAAACAAAATAAATAAACAAAATAAATAAGTTTTCGGTGGCATGGTTTTTTCGCCGTGAAATCTTGCATTTATTATGAATTAACAAAATCTATGTACAAGAAAAGCTGTAAAAATCAGTTTAATGGTTTTCATATTAATTTCTGCAGGAGTATTTGCATGAGGATTCCAGAAATGAATAAATTGTGCACTGCGAATTCCGGCCATTTTTATTGTTTACCTTTTAAGTCAGTCTGACCGTAGTCGCATTACGAAAAAAATCCGAACCAAAAACAACATATAGTTGTCTCTTTCAAGGTTCTAATGAAGTAGCTAATTAATGAAAACTTGTGCCCTGTATCATAGCCGTTTTATGAGCAGGTTATAAAAAGGCAATGAACAGTGAACAAGTGAGCAATGAGCAGTGAACAAGTGAACAAGTGAACAAGTGAGCAAGTGAGCAATGAGCAGTGAACAAGTGAGTAAGTGAGCAATGAGCAGGGAACAAGTGAACAAGTGAACAAGTGAGCAAGTGATCAATGAGCAGTGAACAAGTGAGCAAGTGAGCAATGAGCAGTGAACAAGTGAGTAAGTGAGCAATGAGCAGGGAACAAGTGAACAAGTGAGCAAGTGAGCAATGAGCAGTGAACAATTAAGAAAGTGAGCAATGAACAAGTAAGCAAAATGAGTGAGTTGACTCTTTTGGAAAAAAAAAGAGCAACTGAACATGTTCACCCAAATGAGCAGTATTTACCCAACACTAATTATTATTTTTTATATTGCCTTGTTTATTTGAAGCACTTTAAGTCTTTATCCAAGAATACAATTTACCAAAACAACTAAGATGGATCGATATGTTTTCCCATTATTGTGCTCGTCGCAATATTCGGATTAACGATCGTGAATCTAAACAAAATAACGGGACCGCCGAAGGTCATTCACGGGCGAGAGCACGCACCGAAGAAAGAGGCAGCGAGTAACGGGCAACATTGTTGACGCACCAGCGATTAAAAAAGAAAGCTAAGCAGAATATAATTGCAAAAAGAAACAACAAGAAGAATAGCAACATTAACAATGCGAATGGCGTAAGCAAAACCGAGAAATGGAAATGCCTACGCACAAAATTAAAAGAATAAATAAATAAGAGTATTTGGTCAAACCAAATTTTGGAATCTCCTGCAGTTAATTTTAGAATACATTCGTGTTTCTCCCTGTGCAAAAAGAAAATATAGAAAATTGGCAAAGCAAAGCGTAAAAGAATCGGCTCTCGTGCGCAAACACTTTAGCTTAGCTTTTGGCAAACTTCGTGCGCAGACTGTGTGAAAATCCGCATGCCTCAGGGATCCCTGGGTGCTCTGTACGGTCAGCTCTGCTTCAGCTATTACAAGAGCATTAATCAAATAGCCATATAGGCACGGAGCGATAAAGAGCTTAGGAAGGCAATGGGAGCCCACGAAAAGTGAGCGGGCGTTCGGCTAATCTCGTAATGTTTATGAAAATGACTCTAAACACAATACAGAGGCAGTGAAAAAAGCGCAGCCGACCGACCGCCCACCCAGCAGCGACGTCGGCACCATGTTCCAAGCGCCACACACACAACACTACACAAGGCAGGCACCAACACAAATGCCGCATCACATCACCATAAAAAGACAAACAGCAGCACGCACTTTATCAAAAACAAAATAGAAGAGCTCTCTCTATTACTCTCTCTTTTGTTCGTTCGCTTTCTCACAATCTCTCTCGCATGCCTGTAGCGTGTGGGAGTCGGAAAGAGATGGCATTCGTAGAAATGCAACCACGTGTGTTGTTTATTACACCAATACGCTCACACAAACTGCCAACGGAAAATAATAAACGAATGTCAATACGAAAACAGAATCTTTAAAACCAAGAAAAACAAATAACTGCGCAAAGCGAAATGCTGAAAAACCAAAAACAATAAGCAGAGCGAGCCATACGCAGATAGGAGAGAGAACGAACGAGCGAATATACAAAATTGTCAAGGAGAACGGGCAATAATAACAAATAAGGGGCAGGCATTTGTTGCTGGTTTAAAAATTTCAAAATGAATTACAAATTTCCATCAATTGGAACAAATTAAATCAGAGGTTACCATTAATGTTTTAAAAAAATATATTTTATATACAAATGCCTGAAACTTGGGTTTCTTCCGGTTTCTTTCTGGTTTAAATCAGTATTTGTGGGATTTTAATACAAAAATTAAACTGGACCGTAAAAGTTAATACCTGGGCGTAAGAAAAGAAATAAAGAGAAAAGTATTTTATCTATAGCAATCTTGTCTTAGTAATAATAAAATAAATTATAATTATTATAATATCTTTTATTTTTCTCAGTTAAACTTACTCCTAGAATCTAAAATATTTAAGATTTCCTGACTAACAATGTCAGCCCATTAACCCTTGGCATACTATTTGGTCAGCCAATTAATACCAAGTATAATTGCTGGGTTAAGTATGTAAAATGTACATTAATTGACTAGCTAGGTCCACTTTAGCTCTTGATAAGCCTCTAATCCTTAGTCACCATCCGGAGAGATTGCCCATAATCTGGAATCAAAACATCAAAACAAACAACTTGCCATTGGCCAATTGTTGATTCATGTGGGAGTGTACATACATACATACATACATACATATATGTATTTCGGTTGAGAGTGTGTCGCCAAATAAGATACCGAATAAACACCTCACTTCCACGAGAAGCGATCACAAGATCCCGTATACCATAATATAAACAGCACGTCATCGCCTGCCTACGTCCGTCCGTCCTCCAGCCTTAGTTTGCCATTTCCACCAGCGTTTTATTGTTGCCATTATACTTTACTTTTCCTAATAATATTTCTGTTATAGCTGTTCTTCAAAATCACATAGTTAAATCCATAATTCTGCGCAAAGAAATGGCTGGGCACAGCTGCGGCTGAAAATGTAGCACTAATGAAGTCGTTTAAAATATTCGGGAAAAATTTAGAAAAGCCACTGTGACCTCATCATTATTATATATAACAAATATATTTTTAGAACTTAGCAATTGCTTAAGTTTAAGGATTTAAGTACAATACATTTTACAATTTCAATGCCACAAATCTATTTATTTTTCTGAAAATAACCTTCCTTGTAAATCCACCCTACAGCTTACTAATACCTATTAATTTGCCCGCTACTGTCGGTGTATCTGGTGTGTTTATGCGTAGGCGACTGCAGACGTTGGTGGTGGGGGTGGCCAAGTGGGTGGTGTGGGCGGTGTGGGCGGTGTGGTGCGAGGTCTGGCGGAGGGGTGGCACCCTCGTCATACGACCAACTGAAGAACGTCGACGACTGTGTCATGTGTTGTGGTGCGTGAGTGTGCGTGTCTTGCTAATATTGTTGTTATTGCCGCTGCCTGGTGCTAGTGCTGGGTATTATTTACGTGGACCTTAGACTCCCCGCTCCCGATAAGATTCGGGAGCAACCGCAACGTATGAGGATGGGTTGAACGGATGATGATGGGCTGATGGCGATGGCGATGGCGCGCTGTGGTTCAATGGGTGCTGCTGTGGATGCGCCTGTGAATCATACGTAGCTGTTGCTGTAGCTGTTGTTGCCTCCGCCAACAGTTCTTGGAACACTGAATTCCGATTCATTCGATTTTCCACAAGGCGAATGCAAATAATACAAAAAAACACACAATTAAAGGCGGCTCGACGAAAACAAGTTGACTCATACCGCAAATACATTGCATTGCGAAATTGAATGCAAAGTAAATGGCAACAACAACATCGAATTGCGTAATTGTTACCAATTTTGGGCTTGTGATCCAAAATGTGGGGAGCCTCCAGTACCCAAAAAAGAAAAGGAAGATGGGTTTAAAACGGCTCTAGAAAATGCTAGAATTCCCAAGTTACATACATATATCTTAAACCTAAGGATACTGATGAAGGAAGTAAGTGGCATCTTTCCTCAGTGGTATCATTCCTTAAACTCACAAGTTATAGCTGCCACCATAGGGTACTGAGGAAGGAAGTAAGTGGAGTTTCCATTTTTGAAATAGCTGCTTATATCCAAGACTACTGCTTGATTTTTATACCCGGTACCCATAGGGTACCCATTGAACCACAGTATATATATTCTTGATCAGCGTCACTAGCCGAGTCGATCTAGCCATGTCCGTCTGTCCGTCTGTCCGTCCGTGTGAAACAACAGATCTCAGAGACTATAAGAGCTAGAGTTACCAAATTTGGTGACAACATTGGAATCTGTTGCACGCAGATCAAGTTTGTTTTAAAATTTGACCACGCCCACACCCGCCCCCGAAAATCATAAAAAACGGGATATACGCTATAGGCGTGATTTTTGGCTTAAAATAAATATATAGACTTCTGTTCTGAAAATTTAAGTAAAATCGGATGATAAACATAGAAGTAATTAAACAATAAAGTTTCTGTGTAAACATTTTGAGTGTTGGGTGTTGCTCAACATGTTCCTAGCAACATTTGTCGCTTTTGAGAGTTGTCCAACATGTTCCTAGCAACATTTGTCTCTTTTGAGTGTTGCTCAACTTGTTTCTAGCAATATTTGTCTTCATTTTCTTTTTTCCATGTTCATGTGCCGTTTAATTTCACCCACAATGCTTTGGGTACCGGGTATCTCACAGTCGGTCACACTCGACTGTAGCTTTTTCACTTGTTATTAGATATTTTTGTCATTTTTGTAATTTAAGCCCGTTAGACCTGGATTCTTCCAGAAGCTTTTTCTAATTTATTTATCAACGATATAAAAGTTGCAGCAAAATATTACAGTTTGTTACGAAATACATAAAAATACTTAAACAACTTAAAATGACATATTTGTAATTTAATAACCTTATGATGCATTTCCAGACATTCCCCCTTTTAATTAAAGAAATTATTGCGAATAATTTCGGCTCTAAAATTCCTTAACAAAAGTAGCGATAAAATCTCATCAAAAGAAAGGGCGCAAGGGAAACTAAAACAACAATTATAATCAACGGAGCAATAAACTCGCTATGCGTGCATTCCATGCATGTGTGGTGGGGAAGGCCATGGCAGAAGGGGAGCGGGTAGATGGAGTGAGGAGCGATTAGAAGACGCGCGTCTAAGTTCAAGGCCAAGCAGTTCACAGCATAAGCAGCAAGAGCAGCAGCAGCAGCAAAAAAAAAACAATAACAAGAAACAAACGAAGCCGACAGTGCGAGAGAGAGAGAGGGAAAGAAGCAAACGCAGCTGAAAAAAAAGTGCACACAAAATGGTTCGACTGTATGTGTGGCTGTGTGTGGGTTGTTGTTTTTTTTGTGCCATCACAGCGAAAAAGGTCAATGACACCTGTCTGTTTGTCTCGCTCAGCTCACTCACTCACACCAACTTACACTCACGCAAGCACACACACACACACGTAGGAGCTTATCACCGGCCACTCTCTTTCAGCAGTCGTGGCCTCTCATTCTAGCATGCGCGCATGTGGTCAAAGCATTTTGTCGAATTTTCGGTTTAATTTGTTGTATTTTTATACCCTTTTTGGAGGGGGGACTCGTCATCTCAGCTTACACCAAGTTCAACTGAATGTAATTTTAATCAGTATTTCGATTATTTATTTATTTGCTAATTTTGAGAAGCTCCCTTTAATGTTTAAGCAGCGGTACAGAAATAGGAACAATTGAATTTGTCGTAACTTTACAAAGTAGTAATTAGTAATTTTAATCTGAATTTTATATAAAAAATGTAAGGCTTTTTTAAAAATAATTTAATTAAAGTCTCTAATTAAAATAATTTAAAACTATATAGCAAGGGTATAAAAACATCGGCTTTCCTCTTCTTTATTTTTGTTTTAATGTTGTTTTTTATCCCCTGCTTTTGCGTGTTTTTGTTTTTCGTTTCGTTTCGCCGCTGTTAATTAGTGTGGCCAAATTATGCGCCAAAAATTCCCAATGAGTAGAGGATGGTCATACGTCATCAACAATAGCCGGACAAACAATTTCCGGTTTTTGCCTCATAAAAAAAAACCAAATATCAAAAATAACCACAGAAAAGAACAGAAAAACAACAATAATAGCAACAACAACAACAGAAATCATAAAAACACATAAGAAAAACAACAAACTTGGCCCGGGTTCCGTCATTGCCTCATCCTCTCTATAGATCTGCTGCTGGTCGTTCTGCTTTATTTTGGTTTTATTTGAACAATTTGTTTTTGCCGCGACTTATTTTTGTCACAAATAGACACGGACACAAACACACACACTGTGGCACTTATGGTTGCACACACACTGGCGCACACGCAGGCAAACTCGATTTAAAAATAAATAAATTACGCACAAATACAAATACATACATTGGCCAACATTCCGCGGGCCTCGTCAAAAATATAGTATGATTAATACAAAAAAATGCGCAATTTTGGGATTGTTTTTTTTTCTCTTCTCCTCTTTTTTTTCTTCTTTTTTTGTGGTGATGTTTTTTGTTGTTGTAGTTGTTGTTATACTGCTACTAACCCCACCTCCCAATGTTTTTTATTGCATTTTTGCTCTTATTATACAATAATAACGCGAATATAATAAGAGCACAGCAAGTGGGCAGGCCCACCAGAAGTAGCACCAACAACAAGCGCAGCGGCATGCCAATTAGTGCTTATGCTTTTTAATTAGCAGACAGACCCATCCCCCATTCCTACCTCTCCCAAAAACCACCTAACCAACTATATATTATTCCCCAATGAAAGTTATTAGTGTGTAAATGCTTTTCCGGTTTCATTCCAGTACAGTTTCCTTGTGGCTTAGCAGGCTTTTACAATATTTTAATAAATATGTAATTTATGGCAAAAACAGTCAAAGATTTTTCTAGACAAAGTGTCATCGGTACACCAGTACAAACCATCTCCTACTTACACCACGTACCGAGTATACCCGGTTGGGAATTTTAGCGCCAACGATGCTAGAACGATGCACTTGTATTTTATACATATTTGTATATACGAGGACGTTTATTATGATTATTATCAACTTCAACTACCTAACAAACTTTAAGTAAAATAATTTAATTACAATAAAATACCACAAATATTTATAAACAAAACGAAAATACATAATCACTTGACAAAGAGAATCATACAAATACACAAGTACCTTGTATTGGGAAGCGATAATAATATTTTCTTAATTTCCTTTTCATGGGGTTTCAAGATGCTACATACATAGGTTCTTCCATTATAAACCATTTAATATTAAAGTTGTAAAGTTGAAAAAATAAATAGGACTTAGTTTTTTCTAATAGTTTCCACACATACATATTTGACAGATTTAAGGCCTTTTCGCATATAAGGCCAAGTAATTTTATTTAGGAATTCCAAAACTCCTCAATGTGGTCACACTAATTAAGAAGACAAACCAAAAGCAGAACGAAAAATGCACTGTCATGACATTTTGACAGCCAATGAAATTATGTGGCGAGCAACTTTGTTGTTAATTAAACACATTAAAATCAGCGTAAACAACATTTTTATCCAACAAAATTTGAAAAAAAAAAAACTGCTTATCTGAACACCTTGACAAATCAACAGGTGACAAAGCACAAAAAATATTGATGGGAAAAATTACTACAAATATTGCATTGAATTACAGAGGGGCGTTAAATTAAGGAGGCAATAAAAATATATATGAATTAAGATCGTAATAAATTTGAAAGCGTATATTTCTTGGCGATTTAGATGTAAGAGCGTAGACCTAACAATTTTAAATAATTTGAAACGAATGTAAACAATTTTCGTTGCTAATAATATTTAAATTACATAAAGACAGGATGTATATAATTGTTAATTTGAATTTGAATATGCAATCCCATAATGGAAAACATATATCAAGACCCCAATAATAATACCGTAATTCGGGGTTTATTTAATTGGTAATTTATCTGAACCGCAAAATGCGTGCAACAATGAAAACAACAACAAAGCAACACAAAAAACCGGCAGCAATCGACATTCTTTCATTTCTCTTTTGCTCTCCCTCTTCTCACGCAGGCGCAAGCATTGCTCTCCGCCCGCGACAGAGAAACAGAGAGAGAGAGCGAGTGCGAGAGGGAGTTAGAGCAACCGGGTGCGACCGAGAGGGTGAGTGCGAGCGAGAGCCAGCGAATAATGCTGGCTGCGCTGCTCATTCACAAAACGTAAAGCGGTGGAAAGAAGAAGAAGAAGAGAAGGAGGAAACAACAACAGGCCCAAGATATGATAGATATGGAACAACAACAAACTGAACAAGAACAAGAGAGACAGGGCGCGTAAAAGGGGGTGGAGGGAAGGAGACGAGAGCAAAAACAACTTGGCATAAATTGCTGCTGCGTAGTAATTTCAGTCGAGTATTTTTCTAGTTACGTTTCCACTACTATTTGTCGTTTTTTTTTTTTTCTATTTCCTTCCTTTAATTCATGCTAACTTACCTCTTTGCATCGTGATTGTTGTCGAACATTGTTGTTTTTGTTGTCGTTGCTGCTGTTGTCGCCGTCACTTATTTTTTTCTACACTTTATTTTGGTATCGATTTCAAAATAGAACGACGCACTTTCCCAGACGCAGGCGTAATTAAAATTTTCTTATGTTTTATTCGCGTGCTTTCTTTTTGCGCCGCAACTTCACAACATGCTCTCTATGTATGTGTATAGATATATATTTATGGGTGCCTGTGTACACAATTTTATTTATTTATTTGCCGTGGATCCCGCACACACACACACTGGCTCACCTCAGACACACACACGGATACACTCGGCACTAGCACGAAAAAACGCCCGCACTTGTATTCCGTGGAATTTCATCTATTCCACCGGATTTTCACCAACACATCTCCTGGTATTTTGATAGCTCTCTTCTCATTCATTCAAATGCACTAAATACCGCATACGATGCGATGCGTTCACTTAACACTGCCAGTATCAGATACTCGGTAATCCACTGTCACCTTTCGGCCGTTTTCTTGTATATTTTGTTTTGTACAAAACACTGATTTTCCGCAGCAGCAAAGTGTTTCCGGCGTTCGCGACACGTCCGTTCCGTTAGCTATTTTCCCGTCAGATCTGGCTGGTCGAGTGGCGGGCAGAATTTAAAATCAGCGGGAAGCGGGAAATCTGGCTTTTTTCTTAATTTTCCGTTTTCCGGCGGAGCGCTACGCGACGTTGTTTTTGGTTGGAAAAAAATTTTTTTTTTCGATGGCTGCTGCACTCGTATTTATAGGCTTCTTGAGTCCACAAGTCCCACGTCCTACAAGTCCCACATACAATCCACAACTCTCTCGGATTCTCTCCCGCTCTCTCTGACATCATGGGGATGAATTCGATGTTGATGAAACATTTCGCGAGAGCTAAAGCAGAGAGCCGAACCACTGCTGCCAATTTAGCTTTTTTCCCGTCAAATCCAGCTTTTTTCGAAGTCCAATTGCGGGAAAAATATGTGAATTGCGGGAAGCGGGAATTCTGGCTTTTTAAAAATGAATTTGGATTTTTTTCGCTTTTTTTTATGCTGGGACCAATTTCATGAAAACATGTAGCAGCACGGATGCAACTTGCAAAAAAAAAAGAAAGTTTGGTATCAAAATATACCATTTTCGATAAATCTGTGAAAACGTATACAAGCTTTGGTAGAAATATACCAAATGGCAGCTCTATCATATGTTTATATCGATATTTGCCAATATGACCACCACTACTTTACGCAAACTGTCATCACAATCACAATAAATTGCGCGCTGCTTAAGTGGGATTTTTTCGGGGACAAAAAATATATAAAAATGCCAAAAGAATACAAACAAAAGTGCCGTGATGTTTGGATAAAGAGCGAAGAATTTAAGGCGTGGCTTCGCAGGGATGACACGGACGACAAAAGGGTCTATTGCAGCTACTGCAAGACAACAATAACTGCAAAGCTGAGCGATTAAAAACCGTTTTTTTACGCTTTTTTTAAGAAATTTTTTAGCTTTTTTTGCCGTTGCTTCCATCCAAAAACAGCTTTTTTTTCTGGAAAAAAATTGGCAGCACTGAGCCGAACAGAAGGCTACCGAATGGCGAGAAAGAGCGCCTCTCTCTAGGTCAAAACGGGGCTGCCAACCGAAGCCAATTCAAAATTTTGCGCGGCACTTTTTGAAAAGGTTCGGTATGCAAAACTGTTAAAATTAACATTAAATCCAAGCGCAATTGCAAATTTGGTTTGACCGTTTATTTAAGAAATTAATTAAAAAAAGCCGATTTTTTAATTTTGTGCAAGCAGTGCTTTCATGGCTTGAAACTCCGAGGGCGACGAGTTTCAAAGAAGCAGTGCAAGCTGAACTGCTTTTTTAAAACTCGTCGCCCTCCAAGTTTTAAACTCTGTTAATATGTAAATGGGGTCCAGTTGAGGCTGTTAAAACCAACAGTCTGCTAAAGGAGAGGATTTCATTGAGGAGTCGGGAGAGCAGTATCGGAGAGATTGCCGAACGCGCTCAAAAGCCGAGAGAGGGAGAGAGACGTGCACTGTGGTAAAAACATCGATAAAAATGGCAATAATTTGAAATTTTAATAATAAATCATAATTAAAAAAAATGTATACGTCTTGTTTTTTAGTTTTTTTTCTAGGAATCATTCAAATAAAAGTCTTTCCTTTTTTCTGAACATAATTTTTTTTTTCAATTAATGATAAGTTGAAAAAATATTAGAAAATATAACTAATAACAAATAAATGTTTCCACAAGATTTTTCTTGAATATTTTATATTTATTTATTTTGATTTATTTATTTTTTGCCTATTTTTATTATTTTGAAAAACAACATTTTTGTCCCATAAAAACTATAGGAAAGTGAGATCCGACTTTTTCAAAATGTTTAGCATGTGTTGTTTAGCATTGTTTAGCATTTTTAACTAAATGTAACATAGACGTAAAGTACCCAAAGTTTTAATGCATTTATCTTAAATTTCCAGTCATTCCCATGAAACCTATACGATATATGTAGTTGCCTGATCCGGATAATTTCCAGTCAGTTGAAACTGTAAATCAACTGTTCATTTCAACGTGTTCGTTTCATTTCGTGTTCGCTTCTTTTGCCGATTAACGGTAAAAACGAAAAAAAAGGGTGTGGTGTGTATTGCGTATTGGCTATTGTGATTCCGTGAATTAGTGCATTTGTAACTTAGTTTTTCAGAATTTCCGTATCTTCTCCATCTCCGTACTCCATCTCGTTACTTTGGATTGGAGGATTAGCGGCTTTGACCAGCCTGACCTGACCTGCTCACCAGCAACGGATCCGGCACAAATCGCGTGTTGCGCTCCAAGCTTATGACAAAAGACAACAAGAAAGGTAAAAAGGTAAGAAATCTGAAAAATATATTTTGCCGCTTCCGATTCGCTGCCATAATCCCCCACTTTTAAAGCCCCAAGGCCGATGATCCGATATACATACATATATCTCCTATTTTCTTTTTTCTTTTTAGATGTACTATCCAAACTGGCCTAATACGGATATGATACAGGGCACAAGTTTTCATTAATTAGCTACTTCATTAGAACCTTGAAAGAGACAACTATATGTCTTTTTTGGTTCGGATTTTGTTCGTAATGCGACTACGGTCAGACTGACTTAAAAGGTAAACAATAACAATGGCCGGAATTCGCAGTGCACAATTTATTCATTTCTGGAATCCTCATGCCAATACTCCTGCAGAAATTAATATGAAAACCATTAAACTGATTCTTACAGCTTTTCTTGTACATAGATTTAGTTAATTCATAATAATTGCAAGATTTCACGGCGAAAAAACCATGCCACCGAAAACTTATTTATTTTGCTTTTGTGCAGAATAGTTGCTGAAAATTATGCTAAGCCTAAAGCAAAAACCAATATATTTTGTGAGACCGTTTTGTCTAATGAGCAATCAATATACTTTTTAGATACAATTTCATGAATTAGAGACGGTAATTCTATCGAACCCATTTTTTGTCTAGTATTTTTTTTCGATAAACCGATAAGTTTTTCAATTATTGAGAAATTAATGTATTAATCTCTCATTGAAAATGCTGTATAGTCGTCTTGCTCGCACTTAGGAAAAACCCTATGGTTGCTGTCAAGCCTCTAATTAATGCGCCAATTAAAGAAGTTTTTAATACAGTGTCATAATGCTATAAACACATGTGATTGAAAACTTGCAAGGTAAGCACAATTTTTTCTTATCGTTTTTTTTAATATTAATTAATTTTGGATAAAGATAAGTGGAAGGAAACGCAAACGCTCAATCACTTGGGCGCCGCATCATAATGCCCTAGTGTTGGACTTGTGGGTGGAAAACATTATTCCAATGCGGTCGCCACAAAAAAACAACCACATATTTCAAAGGATGGCCGAGAAGTTGGTTGAAGCCGGTCTAGAAGATGTGGAGTGGAAGGACGTAAGGGCAAAAATAGACAACCTGACCAGGAAGTACAAGTACGTTTATACCAAAATTAATTGGAACTTTTATTAATAAAGTATATGTATTCTAGAAATGAGATTAAAGAGCTGGGTACCACTGGAGGAGCACCTTGAAAGTGGATATATTTTCAGCAAGTGCATCGGATTCTTGGCAACTTCAAGTCGATAAACATTACGAAGTTTATCAATGAAAGTACAGGTATATAAATGTGGTTTTAAGAAAAATCAGTGACTAATGATTGTAATCTTCCGCAGAATTAAATCCATTTGAAGATAGCGGCAACGCTGCTTCGTCGTTTGATGCTTTTATTGAATCTCCAGCTTCCGAAAGCACAGGAAACACCTAGTATAGGGAGAGCAATGAGTCCTGGGACACATCTTTTCATTCGGATGAGGTCACGACATCGACTGGGTCGCAGCGTCGCCAGCGTCGCAAAGTTGAGCTGACTCCTTTCGAAGCCGCTATGGTGGAAGCCACCAATCGTCGGACGGATGCAGCGTGACCGAATATGGTATTTTATATACTTTTTGGTATATAATCAGCTCAGATTTTGTTCAATTGTATATTTATGGTATATTGGTATATAGTGATCTTTTTGCTCGATTTTATGGTATTTTATGGTATTTTTTGTTTGGCCACACTTTTACAAATGATTTCGTTGATTTTATGACTCCCGGTAATTGGTAATTAATTTAAGAAGACTATGAGCAAACAAAAATGTCGTGATGAGTGGGAGACCATCCCCGAAAATAAAAAATGGCTTGGCAGGAGCGCCAATAAAATGGATGCCTTTTGTAAGGCATGCGAGAGCAATATAGTGAGCAGACTGGCGTCAATAAAACAATGACAGAATTTTATAAAAGTATTTTAGCATGTTATATTAAGGAGTGTTATCTAAACAATACAGATATAACCGAAATAGATCCAACAAACGCTTTGCATTTCTTACAATTAAAAGACATGTACCTTGGAGTTAAGGTGGCAATCGATCTCACGAATAATAGTTTTATAGACAAAGAACAAAAATTAACCTTTTTTAAGCGCAGTCAATTATTTCTAATTGAATTATGCGTTCAAATTAAAAAAAAGATTGC